>JAXCGZ010015324.1:15000-35000 GCA_037179515.1 Halocaridina rubra | reverse complement strand
ATTATTATCATAACTTTGTAGAGATTAAGTAGTAATAATGTAGTAGTTGTAGTAGTAGTAGTAGTAGTAGTTGCATAGGTAGTAGTAGTAGCAGTAGTAGTAGCGGTAGCATTAGTATATTGCTACTACTAATGATAATAACAACAATATCAACAACTTTATTTTTCAACTATTTTACATATATATTCGAAAGTTATTTGTAAAATATTAAAGCTACTCCTAAATAAAGTAACATATTCTTTGAAATACTTTTCATAGAAAAAGACGTTTAATAGACCAATATATTAAGTAAAAAAACACTGTCATGCTCTCGGCTATTGATCGATTAAACAATATTGTTTGAATATTAAAATACAATGCGTGGGTAGTTCCAAAGTTTTCATTTAAAGCAAATAGAAATGCTGATATTCCAGCTTGGATTCGAGAAAGCTTAACCCTATTCCATAAGTTTGAGATTGGTTTTAAAATAAATAAACTTTAGAAGAATATATAGTAATTTATTACAATTAGGGAAAAAAGGTTTTGCGATTAAGTCCTTTAGTTTTTGCATCCTGTACTTTTCAAAAAGCCGGAGGAATCACATATTCTAAATTTCTAAATATACATCCAAAAAGTTGGGATTTTTATATCTTTTTCGTCAACACTTTAACAGCTACTTAAAATCTATAAAGGTCTTATCCACCCTTGCTTCGATTACTGCTCGCACATCTGGGGTGCTTCTACTTATACGTATCTCCTTGATAGGGTTGAATCTAAGGCAGTCAGGCACATTAATGACCCTTCTCTTACTGTTAATCTGGATTAACTTTCTCTTTGCCGTTAAATATCATCCCTTTCTCTTTTCTATTGCTACTACTTCCATCGCTGCTCTGATGAGTTGGTGAGTTGCATCCCTCCCCCACTGCCAAGGCCGTGTAACACTTGGCGGCCGGCCTTGTCTCACAGGTACTGTGTGAAGATTAGTAGCTCCCGAATTGGTCGGTGCAGCAACTTGTTCTTCCTGTCTACCTCCAGACTCTGGAAGTCTCCTCCTCCTTTTGTCTTTCCTAATTCTTAAAACCTCTTTTCCTTCACAATGCCGATCTATCATCATCTCAAGGTCTGATCCTGCCATATCTTTAGGTCCTTAGAACTTTGACTATTCTTTGAGTCTGTCCTTTTCCATTGTGTATCATTACCTCATCTCTGACTTGTCCGTAAACTTTTTCTTTTCCTTTATCTTAATGTTTTCATAGTGCCCAGGGATCATATAAAAGAAAAAGATATATATATATATATATATATATATATATATATATATATATATATATATATATATATATATATAATGCTTCATTTATAAACTCATGAAATTAAACTCAAATTCTAATGTTCTTAATTTTGCTTTGACTCAACCATGCCACTGATATGGGGGTTTATAGTTCCATTTAATACATACATACATACATACATACATACATACATACATACATACATACATACATACATACATACATACATACATACAGCATATGCATTCTTATCAAATGTAAGGGTAGCCTTCAGGCACATGGACAAGGAAATGTTCAGAAATATTTATGTAACATATGTGAGGCCGAAACTCGAATATGCAGCCCCCTTTTGGAATCCGCACTTAAAAAAGCACATAGCTAAGCTTGAAAAAGTTCAAAGACATGCCACGAAACTGGTGCCAGAAATACGCAATCTCGGTTATGATGAGAGGCTGAGGGAATTAGACTTGCCATCACTCGAAGCTAGAAGAGTAAGGGGGGATATGGTGACAGTCTTTAAATTCCTTCAAGGTTATGATAGAGTGGATAGGGATCGATATTTCGATATGGCTGGCTCTAGAACTAGAGGTCATAGTTTGAAGCTTCGTAAGAAAACTTGTTTGCAGGATGTAAGGAAATACTTTTTCAGTGTAAGAGTAGTTGATAATTGGAATTCGCTAAGCGAGGAGGTAGTTAATGCTATCTCAATCCATAGTTTTAAGGACAGGTATGATAAGTATCACTAAGTCTAAAAATGGAACCGATCAGGAGACGGGAAGATACGAGCTTTGGGCTCTTTCCCGTAAACACAATTAGGTAATCACATACGAGTATCATATTTAAGGAGTCACTGGAGTCGGGGGAGATTCCAAGATGCTGGAAACAAGCAAATGTGATACCTATCTTCAAAAAGGGAAGGAGGGATACGGCTCTGAACTATAGACCAGTTTCCTTGACCAGCATAGTTTGCAAAGTTATGGAGAAACTACTAAGGAAACATATCTCTTTTCACTTGGAATCCTTCAACTTTTTGTCAGTGAGGCAACATGGCTTCAGAGAAGGTAGATCAACAGTAACAAACTTATTAGAATTTTATGATGAGGTAAGCCAAATCTTACAGGAAAGAGAGGGCTGGGCAGATTGCATATTCCTAGACTTCCAGAAAGCGTTTGACACTGTTCCACATGGGAGACTTATTAGGAAGCTGCAATCAATGGCTAGAATAGGTGGAAATGTTTTGGAATGGATAAAAACTTACTTAGAAGGAAGGGAACAGAGGGTTAGAGTAAGCCACTCAGTGTCTGAATGGAGAAGAGTTAGTAGTGGAGTTCCACAGGGTTCAGTTTTAGGGCCACTTTTGTTCCTTGTATATGTAAATGACCTACCAGAGTCTGTAAATTCATTCATGAATATGTTTGCAGATGATGCAAAGATTGTGAAGAAAGTAAAAAACGAGAACAATGGTAGAGAACTTCAGGAGGATCTAAATAATCTGCATGAGTGGTCAGAAAAGTGGCTAATGAAATTCAATACTTCAAAATGTAAGGTAATGAGAATGGGTACAAGTGCAAGAAGGCCCAAGCTTGACTACTCGGTGGCTGAAGTACAACTTCAAGAGACAGAAAATGAGAGAGATCTAGGAGTAAACATACTGGCAGATTTGTCTCCAGAAATACATATAAATGGCATAGTAAGGGCAGCATATGCATTCTTATCAAATGTAAGGGTAGCCTTCAGGCACATGGACAAGGAAATGTTCAGAAATATTTATGTAACCTATGTGAGGCCCAAACTCGAATATGCAGCCCCCTTTTGGAATCCGCACTTGAAAAAGCACATAGCTAAGCTTGAAAAAGTTCTAGACATGCCACGAAACTTTTGCCAGAAATACGCAATCTCAGTTATGATGAGAGGCTGAGGGAATTAGACTTACCATCACTCGAAGCTAGAAGAGTGAGGGGGGATATGGTGACAGTCTATAAATTCCTCCATGGTTATGATAGAGTTAATAGGGATCGATATTTTGATATGGCTGGCTCTAGAACTAGAGGTCATAGTTTGAAGCTTCGTAAGAAAACTTCTTTGCAGGATGTAAGGAAATACTTTTTCAGTGTAAGAGTAGTTGATAATTGGAATTGGCTAAGCGAGGAGGTAGTTAATGCTATCTCAATCCATAGTTTTAAGGACAGGTATGATAAGCATCACTAAGTATAAAATGGAACCGATCAGGAGACGTGAAGATACGAGCTTTGGGCTCTTTCCCGTAAACACAATTAGGTAATCACATCTTACAGTATTATCAACCTGATCTCGTGGTTCCATGTCTTGAAAATTTCAGTATCCTTCCCATATAGCTTAACTTAATAGTCAAGTTTTTATGAAAAATAAATGAATAAATAAAAAAAAAATACAAAAAGTAGACCGGTCAACAGTGTTGAGTCAAGATGCCAAGGAGCACAGTTTCCTTGTTTTTTCTTTTTGCTCTGTTCTCTTTGATTATTTTTTGTTTGTTTAAATTGAGCTAGATTCAAATTCTGATCCTGCGATAGCATATCTTGGTTAAAAATTCACTAATCTTTTTCCTCTGAAATGATCGGTTTAACAGTTAAGAAGAAAATATAGCACAAACAGGTGTTCAAAGCATCAAGTGCTTGTCTCCTCAAATGCATATTCGAGTTTTCCTTCATGTGGGTTTTGCTTTTGTATATTTTTCCAGTAATTACCAAAGTCTAATTTTAAGTCAGGATGTGTTTTTTCCCAGAAAAGAGATGAACTAAGTAACTATATTAGTACTTATATGAAGATATAACAATTCAGTGTGAAATTAAATAGAAAACTATTTACTCTCTTTTATTTTCTCTATATGCTGTGAAGACATCAGAATGAAATGATCTCTGTCCCTAACCCTCTATCCAATGGTTGGAGGAGGGGTGGTAGAGGATCTCTGGGGGATGTAGGAGGAGGAGTAGCTCTTAGGAGCCTGAAACAAAAAGTTAGGGACCTTAAGACCTTTGTAATAAACCTGGATGATAAAATTCGGAATATGGATAGAGAAATAAAAGGGAATGAAACACTTAGAGAGGATATAAGAACTTTTGGGGAAGGAAATAAGGCAAAAGGGCAAGAGAGAAAAGAACTACAAAAATGAATAAAGAAGCTGGAGCGGGAAAAGAGTGAACTAGAAACCGGAATTTCTAAAAAAGATGATAACAACAAACAGTTGAATGCCAACCTGAATAAATTAAATGTTAGTTCATTGCTCTCTTCTGAGAGAGACGTAATTGCAGCTTGGAATGTCCAGATAAAGGAAAACATTGAACAGCTTAGAAAATAGTTTCAGGAGCTGAATAAGGAACATGATGCCTTGGAAACTGCCTTTGCAGATATAGCATAGGAAACTGTGACAGTTAAACAGGCAGTGAGGGTGGTGACACTGGAAAATCTACAAACAGTTGACTATAAAAAAACAGTAAGAGAAAAAATGAAAGGTGTTGTGATGGAAAGGGCTAATCCATTGATTAAACAGACACTTAATAAAGAGAAGACAGTGTTAATTTCAGGCAATAGTGAATTACGGAAGTCAGTATGGTAGGGGAGACTTGAACAAAATAAAAGTAGTGTTTTAGACCTGATAAGGAAGCTTGGAGTAGTGTGTGGTCCAGAGAATATTGTAAGCAGTCACCAAATTGGTAAATATTTTAGGGATGGAAAGGCAAGACCAATCAAAGTAACCTTTGAGAAAAGGAACACATGTGGAGACTTACAGATAAGGAAAAATTTAAAAGACTTTCAAGAATCCAGAACAGTGTTCATTAGACCATACAAAACACAAGAAGAGATGGGAAGGATCAAAATCTTGTTGCAAGAAGCTAGAAGGTTAATTGAGGATAGAAATGAAGAAGAGAAGAAAAATTTTCGTTTCAGAGCTATTCCAACCAAAGGGGAGATAAAGAAGATAATGCTAGAGGATCAGGGGATGCAGCCCCATTAAGATTGCTGTTATCAAATGCTGATGGGGTAGCTGGTAAGGCAGTAGAATTAAAGGATAGGATTCACACCAGTAATTCAGATATAGTAGTGGTTACGGAGAGTAAGTTAAGTGAGAACTTAAACAGAGTCAGTTTTTCCTAAGGGCTTCAGAATGATAAGGATTGAAAGATCTGAGAGGACGGTTGGAAGGATAGAATTGCTCATCATTGAAAGATTTTAGGTAGAAAAAATAAACTTTGCTATAGAAAGTGAGTTCAAGGAATTTCTTATTGTTTGCATAAATACCGGATCAGAGTGTATTATAATAACTGTTGTACATAACCCACCAAGGAATCAACATAGATTAGAAGTTTATGAGGAAAGTCATATATGTACTATCGAAGACATAAACTCAGTTGTTAATATTGCATGGGAGAGAAAATGTAGGATTTTGATTATGGGATATTTTAATCAGAGAGAGATAGCTTGGATAATTCCTGACCCAAACAGTGGGGAGGACTCAGTTGGGGCAAGACTTCTAGATTGCGTACAAGGAAATTTCCTACACCAGGAAGTATGGGAACCAAAAAGGGCTAGGAGTGGAGATGGGCCTTTGCTGCTTGATCTAGTATTCACAGATAATGTGTTTGATACTTAAAAATCTTGAGTATGCACGACTAAATAGAAAAAGTGACCACTGTGTGTTGTTGATGGAGTACATCATTGAAGATGTTCTGCCTGAAAGTAGAGGCTCTTAGAAGGACACAAGGAGGAACTATCCAAAAGGAGATTACATCAAGATTAATGAGCTTTTTGCAGTTATTGACTGGAGGATCTTATTTAACAACAAATTTGTACAAGAAATTTGAAATCTTTTTGTGAAGAATATGGGAAGATAGTAAATAGTTGAATACCTTCCACCAATATAGGAGTTATTTATGCCAGAGGAAAATGGTTCTATCATGAGTGTAGAGAGCTAAGCAGTGGAGAGAGAAATGATGGAAAAGGTATAGGAGGAGAAATAGCATAAATACCTGGCAGACTTATAAAAGAGCAAGAAATGAAAGAGGCAGAGAGAGATTATGAAAGGGATATCACCAGGAGGGCTAAAGAAAATCCCAATCTTATCCATAGCTTTATCAGAAAAAAACTGAAGGTCAAGGAACAGGTATTAAAGCTAAAGAGAGCGGATGAAAGCATCACCACGGCAGATGAAGAGATCTGCGAAGAACTGAATAAGGAGTTTCAGTCAGTATTTACAGAATATACCCCACCGGTCAGATTGCAGAGATAGGAGCTCATGGGCCAGTATTAGAGAACATAATCTTTCCAGACGAAGTAATATGCCAATAAAGCTACAGGTCCTATTGATATATCACCTTATTTTGTTATGAAATAAGCTAAACCAATATCGGTGGCACTATGTATCATATTAGAAAGATTGCTGGAATCAGGGAAAATTCCAAGCAGCTGGATGCAAGTAAATGAGGTATACATCTTCAAAAAGGGAAGGAGGAATACAGCTCTAAACTATAGGTCTGTTTCCTTGACTAGTATGGTTTGTAAAGTTATGGAGAAACTACAAAGAAAACACATCTCTCTTCACTTGGAATTTTCAAACTTTTCGTCAGTGTGAAAACATGGTTTCAGAGAAGGTAGCTCAACAGTAAGCCAGATCATACAGGAAAGAGATGGCTAGGCAGATTGCATATTCATAGACTTCCAGAATGCATTTGATACTGTGCCACATGGGAGTCTTATTAGGAAGCCGCAAGTGATGGCGAGAATAGGTGGAAATGTCATGGAATGGATAATAACTTACTGAGAAGGAAGGGAACAGAGAGTTAGAGTAAGACACTCAGTGTCTAAAAGGAGAAAGTTTAGTAGTGGGATTCCAAAGGGCTTAGTTTTAGGGCCGCTTTTGTTCCTTGCATATGTGAATGACCAACCAGAGTGTAAATTCATCCATGAATATGATTGCAGATGATGCAAAGATTGTGAAGAAAGTTAGAGACGAGAGCATTGGTAGATTACTTCAGGAAGACCTAAATAGTGTGCATGAGTGGTCAGAAAAGTGGCTAATGAATATAAGGTAATAAGAATGGGTTACAAATGTGAGAAGTCCTTGGATACTCAATAGCAGGAGCAGAACTTCAAGAGATGGAGAATGAGAGAGAGAGATCTAGGAGTAAACAAACTGGCAGTCTTGGCTCTGGAAATGCATACAAATGACATAGTAAGGGCTGCATATTCTTTCTTAGCAAACGTAAAGGTAGCCTTCGGACACATGGACAAGGAAATGTTCAGAAATATTTATGTAACCTATGTGGGGCCAAAGCTTTAATATGCAGCCTCCTTTTGGAATCCACACTTAAATAAGCACTTAATTAAGTTAGAAGCAGTCCAGAGACATGCCACGAAACTGATACCAGAAATATACAATCTCAGTTATGAGGAGACGCCGAGGGAATTAGACTTACAATCACACTAAGCTAGAAGAATGGGGGAAGGTATGGTGACAGTTTTTAAATTCCTTCATGGTTTTGATAGAGTGGATAGAGATCTATATTTTGATATGGCTAGCTCTAGAACTAGAGGTCACAGTTTGAAGCTTTGTAAGAAAACTTTTTTACAGGATTTAAGGAAGTATTTTCTAGTGCATGAGTAGTTGATATAATTAGCTAAGGAAGAAGGTAATTAATGCTAACGCAATCCATCGTTTTAAGGACAACTATGATAAATAAATAAATGGAACTGACCAGGAGACGGGAAGTTACGAGCATAGGGCTCTTTCCCGTAAGCACAATTACGTACATACATACATACATAAATACATATAGGGTTCAGTTTTAGGGCCACTTTTGTTCCTTGTATATGTAAATGACCTACCAGAGTCTGTAAATTCATTCATGAATATGTTTGCAGATGATGCAAAGATTGTGAAGAAAGTAGGAAACGAGAATAATGGTAGAGAACATCAGGAAGATCTAAATAGTCTGCATGAGTGGTCAGAAAAGTGGCTAATGAAATTCAGTACTTCAAAATATAAGGTAATGAGAATGCGTACAAGTGCAAGAAGGCCCAAGCTTGACTACTCGGTGGCTGGAGTACAACTTCAAGAGACAGAGAATGAGAGAGATCTAAGAGTAAACATACTGGCAGATTTGTCTCCAGAAATACATATAAATGGCATAGTAAGGGTAGCATATGTCTTCTTATCAGATGTAAGGGTAGCCTTCAGGCACATGGACAAGGAAATGTTCAGAAATATTTATGTAACTTATGTGAGGCCAAAACTTGAATATTCAGCCCCCTTTTGGAATCTGCACTTGAAAAAGCACATAGCTAAGCTTGAAAAAGTTCAAAGACATGCCACGAAACTGGTACCAGAAATACGCAATCTCAGTTATGATGAGAGGCTGAGGGAATCAGACTTACCATCACTCGAAGCTAGAAGATCGAGGGGGAATATGGTGACAGTTTTTAAATTCCCTCATGGTTATGATTGAGTGGATAGGGATCGATATTTTGATATGGCTGGCTCTAGAACTAGAGGTCACAGTTTGAAGCTTCGTAAGAAAACTTCTTTGCAGGATGTAAGGAAATACTATTTCAGTGTAAGAGTGGTTGATAATTGGAATTGGCTAAGCGAGGAGGTAGTTAATGCTATCTCAATCCATAGTTTTAAGCACAGGTATGATAAGTATCACTAAGTAGAAAATGGAACCGATCAGGAGACGGGAAGATACGAGCTTTGGGCTCTTTCCCGTAAACACAATAAGGTAATCACAATTAGGTAATCACATGCATACATACATACATACATACATACATACATACACACATACATACATACACACACACACACACAGTATTCAGTACACAAGTATTCAGTATCTCTTAAACTTTTCCTTGTGTTTTTGAGTGACTAAGACTTTAGTGCATAATTTATACATAATTTCCCTAAATAAGAAATCCTGCAGAGTATTGTGAGTAAAAAACTAATATTTGTTGTATGACGAGACTGTCCAAAATATTAAAGGAAAAAATTGAGAACATTTTTGTGAGGGGAAAGAGAAGAAGCTGTCCTGTTCTGCCTTGAAGAAAATTTAGAAGAGTTGCCAGAGGTGAAGCCATCACATCACATTACCTAATTTTTTGTGCAAATTGGGGAGAGCTATTAAGCCGTTTACCTGATCCTGTGGTTCCATATATTGTTAAAATCAGTATCCTTCCCATTTATATTAATTTGATAACTAGTTTGATACACGAAATAATTGAATAATTAAATAAATACCAAAAAATACACCTGTCAACAGTACTGAGTTAAGTTGCCAAGTAGCACAGCTGTCTTATTTTCTTCAATTTTTTTTCTTTTCTTTTAGCTTTCTCTTTTACTATTTTTTTTATATTTTGTATATATATTTAGTTACATGAAAAGTCTGATCCTGGGATAACATATATTGGTTAGCAAGGGAGTTTATCAGTTAAGAAGAATATTTAGCAGAAAAAGGTGGGTGTCTCCTCAGACACAAATTCGAATTTTCCTTCAGGTTGACTTTTGTTTTTGTTGCATTTTTTTCTTTTTCTTTTTATCCTCAAATTACCATAGTCAAATTTTTGAGGTAAGATGTGTGTTACCAGAAAAGAGATAAATTGAGTCACTAAATAGCACTTATATGAAAATATAAAAATTCTGTGCGAAGCTTAAATAATAGTTTTTCTCTCATTTTTTCTCTTTCTCTTCTTCTTTCTGTATCCTGTGAGAGGGAGAACATAAAAATGAGTCCATCTCTGTTCCAAACCTCTCCCACCCATGGGTTGGGAGGAGGGGTAGCTATTAGGAGACTAAAACAGAAAATCAAGGATTTAGAGGCAATGGTTATAAGCCTTGATGATAAAATTTGGAATATAGAGAAATGAAAGAGAATGAAACATTCAGAGAGGAAATAAGATTTTTGGAGGAAGCAAATAAAGAACAAGGGAAGGAGAGAAAGGAACTAGAAAAATGAATAAAGAAGATGGGAGGGGAAAAGAGTGAACTAGAAACCAGAATTTCTAAACAATAAGATAAAAACAAACAGCTGAATGACAACCTAAATGAATTAGATGTTAGTTCACTGCTCTCTTCTGAGAGAGACGAGATTGCAGCTTGGAATGTCCAGATTAAGGAAAACATTGAACAGTTTAGAAAAGAGTTTCAGGAGCTGAATATGGAACATGATGCCATGATAACTTCCTTGGATAATGCACTAAAGGGGAATGTGGCAGTAAAAGAGGCTGTAAAGGTGGTGGCACTGGAAAACATACAAACAGTTGACTATAAAGAGACAGTAATCGAAAAATTGAAAGACGTTGTGACAGAAAGGGCAAATCCACTGATTAAACAGGCACTTGATAAAGAGAAGACAGTGGTAATCTCAGGTATAAGCGAATCCCAGGAGCCAACATGGCAGGGGAGACTTGAAGAAAATAAAGATAATTTTGTAGACCTGATAAGAAAGCTTGGAGTAGTTTGTGGTCCTGAGGATATTGTAAGCATTCACCAACTAGGCAAATATTCGAGGGAAGGAAAGCCGAGACCAATAAAAGTAACCTTTGAGAGAGGGGAAACATGTAGGGATATATTATTTAGAAAAAAAAGTCTAAAAGACCTTCAAGAATGCAAAGAAGTGCTCATTAGACGATACAGAACACAGGAAGAGATGGGAAAGAAAAAAACTTGTTGGAAGAGGCAAGAAGGTTAAATGATGAAAAAAATGAAGAAGAGAAGAAAAATTTTCATTTCAGAGTTCTTCCAGACAAAGGGGAGATAAAGAAGATAATGACAGAAGATCAGGGGATGGGGCCTCATTAAGATTGTTATACACAAATGCTGATGGATTATCTGGTAAGGCAGTAGAATTAAAATATAGGATTCACAACAGGAAGGCAGATATAGTAGCAATTACAGAGACTAAGTTGGGCGAGGACATAAACAGTGTCACAGTTTTTCATAAGGGCTTCAGGATATTAAGGGCTGAAAGATCTGATAGGACTGGTGGAGGGATAGCACTGCTCATAAGTGAAAGGATTCAAGTTGAAGAAATAAACTTGGCTATAGAAAGTGAGTTCAAGGAATTTCTTGTTGCTCTCATAAATACTGGGTCAGAGAGCATTATAATAACTGTTGTATATAACCCACCAAGGAAACAGAATAGGCTAGAAGGTTATGAGGAAAGTCATATAGGTACTATTGAAGTCATAAACTCAGTTGTTAACATGGCACGGGAGAGAAAATGTAGGATTTTGATTAAGGGAGATTTTAATCATAAAGAGATAGATTGGATAAATCTTTACCCACACAGTGGTGAGGACTCATTCGGGGCAAGATTCCTAGATTGCGTACAAGGGAATTTCCTACACCAACATATAATGGAACCAACGAGGGCCAGGGGTGGGGATGAGTCATCACTACTTGATCTAGTATTCACAGACAATGTATTGGATATTGAAAAAATTGAGTATGAACAACCAATTGGAAAGCGTGACCACTGTGTGTTGTTGATGGAGTATATCATTGAAGATATTCTGCCTGAGAGCAAAGGCACTGAGGACATGAGGAGGAACTATCCGAAAGGAGATTACATCAAAATGAATGAGCTTTTTGCAGTTATTGACTGGAGAACCTTATTTTACAAAAAATCTGTACAAGAAATGTATGACATCTTTTGTGAGAAATATGGGAAGATAGTAGATTGCTGCATACCTGTCACCAAAGTAGGTGTAATTCATGCCAGAGAGAAATGGTTTGATAATGAGTGTAAAAGAGCTAAGGAGTGGAGAGACAAATGCTGGAAAAGGTATAGGAGGAGAAAAAACAATGCCTGGCAAACCTACAAAAGAGCAAGAAATCACTACCTAAGTAAAAGAAGAGAGGCAGAGAGAGACTATGAGAGGGACATCACCAGGAAGGCTAAAGAAAATCCCAAGCTTTTCCACAGCTTTATCAGAGGAAAACTGAAGGTAAAAGAACAGGTTTTAAGGCTAAAGAGAGCGGATGGAAGCATCACTGAGACGGATGAAGAGATCTGCAAAGAATTGAACAAGGAGTTTCAGTCAGTATTTACAGTAGAAAATACCCCACCCCCTCAGATTGCAGAGATAGAAGCTCAAGGGCCGGTATTAGAGAACATCAACCTTACAGCCACAGAGGTATGCAAAGCACTGATGGATTTAAATGCTTATAAAGCTACAGGTTCTGATGACATATCCCCTCATGTACTTAAAAAACGCGAAAACTCGATATCAGTGGCACTAAGTATCATATTTAAAAAGTCACTGGTGTCAGGGAGATTCCAAGATGCTGGCAACAAGTAAATGTTATACCTATCTTCAAAAAGGGAAGGAGGGATACGGCTCTGAACTATAGACCAGTTTCCTTGACCAGCATAGTTTGGAAAGTTATGGAGAAACTACCAAGGAAACATATCTCTCTTCGCTTGGAATCCTTCAACTTTTTGTCAGTGAGGCAACATGGCTTCAGAGAAGGTAGATCAACAGTAACAAACTTATTGGAATTTTATGATGAGGTAATCCGAATCTTACAGGAAAGAGAGGGTTGGGCAGATTGCATATTCCTACACTTCCAGAAAGCATTTGACACTGTTCCACATGGGAGACTTATTAGGAAGCTGCAATCAATGGCTAGAATAGGTGGAAATGTCTTGGAATGGATAAAAACTTACTTAGAAGGAAGGGAACAGAGGGTTAGAGTAAGACACTCAGTGTCTGAATGGAGAAGAGTTAGTAATGGAGTTCCACAGGATTCAGTTTTAGGGCCACTTTTGTTCCTTGCATATGTAAATTTATTCATGAATATGTTTGCAGATGATGCAAAGATTGTGAAGAAAGTAGGAAACGATAACAATGGTAGAGAACTTCAGGAAGATCTAAATAGTCTGCAGTAGTGGTCAGAAAAGTGGCTAATGAAATTCAATACTTCAAAATGTAAGGTAATGAGAATGGGTACAAGTGCAAGAAGGCCCAAGCTTGACTACTCGGTGGCTGGAGTACAACTTCAAGAGACAGAATATGAGAGAGATCTAGGAGTAAACATACTGGCAGATTTGTCTCCAGAAATACATATAAATGGCATAGTAAGGGCAGCATATGCATTCTAATTAAATCTAAGGGTAGCCTTCAGGCACATGGACATCCCTTTTTCTCTTTCTTCCCATACTTATCACTTTCTCTCTCTCTCTCTCTCTCTCTCTCTCTCTCTCTCTCTCTCTCTCTCTCTCTCTCTCTCTCTCTCCTCTCTCTCCTCTCTCTCTCTCTCTCTCTCTCTCTCTCTCTCTCTCTCTCTCTCTCTCTCTCCTGTCTTTCGCTCTACTCTGGGACTGACATTTGCTCCTTTTGATGCTAAGAGAACGTTGCCGTCATTGATTCTTGTTTTTGTTTTTTTCCAGTGATGCTAGGCGATAATTGTGCCTACATTTTATTTTAGTTGATAAATTTTTGCATGCTGTTATTGCATAAATACTGATAAGACATCAGTAGTACCGTTTTTTTTATAAATATTTCTACCACAAATTGCAACTGGTTTGGAAAATAGATAAAGCTCCCAGTGACAAATTGGGCATCAAAACAAAACAAAAAAGAAAGAATGAGAAAAAAAGTTGACGCTTATGCTCCATGTATATATATATATATATATATATATATATATATATATATATATATATATATATATAATATATATATATATATATATATATATATATATATATATATATATATATATATATATATATATATAAATTATGACTGCAGGAATTTGAATAGCCAGAGGCTATTCCTGAATTGATGTTGCTATTTTTTTTTATTTTTTTTTGTTATCATTAGCTACTGTGACCATAGTTTTTTTTATTTTTGCTATTCTCATTTTGTGGGCTGTTATTGATGTCACCACTCCATGGCCTTTTGCAAATGATTATTTTCGCAATGCAATCAGCAGTAACCTGATGATTGTTATCTTTCATCTGAATTCATGCTTGATGTTACTGTAGTCACTGCTAATAAGAATATTTCTTTAGTGACTGTTCTCAGCATTTAATGACTGTTCTTTTTTATATCTATAGTAGAGTAATGTTATGTATCAGTTACTCAGCAAAGTCCTAAGTATCTTGGAATAATAATCAAATGGTGTAGACACATCCCTTCCGTTACCACCCTATTTCCAGGCAGCCCCGAATTGCAAATTCTAAAAGCCCTTAGATTTTGTTTTCTCTCAAACAAGTCCCTGTTGCCCATTGAATAGAGATTGCAAGCGCTTGTAGTTGAAGGGGAGGCGAAGTATGGCCTCGGATTACCGATATATAGCCATTGTTTGTACCCAGAAGTCATATGAAGCCTTTCTTGCAACTGTATTAGTGACATTAGGTTCTAATTTTCGTCTGAGAATCTACTTCAAGTGAACGCGTGTTTTTCAGCTACTGAAGAGAAAGCCGCCGTGATATTGCAGGTGTCCGAAAGAGGTGGTTACAGTCAAGATCCACCTCAAGGAAGGAATGAAGCCAGGCGGGAGGGGTTTCAGTGAAGCTGACAGATGCATCGACGCCCTCCATTTTTGTCTTGCCAGTCTCCAGAGAAGTGCTGTCACCTAACAACGATGATGTCCCTTCTATCAACAACCCTCAGGTTTTGAAAACTAGGTTTTCTGTCTCTACTCACAATTCCTTCAGTGCATTGAGAGACGAATGTGACAGTGGTAGTGAAGAAGAGGTAGATCCAGATAAAAGTGATAGTCATCAAGACAACCTGAATACACCATCTAGCATAAATAATCAAATCAGTAACAGGTTACAAAATAGTGATGAAACAACAGCGTCCTTTCCCACTACTCCTAACAATACAACAACAGGCACTAACCAGAACAAGATTCTTCCCAGCACAAACAACCAACCTGGTAAAGAGTTGCAAAACTGCGAAGAAGATATAGAGTCAATCTCCACAACTCCTAACAACACAGCAACTATCACTAACCAGGACAACCAAATTACATCTTCCAGCACAAATAACCAACCCAGCAATAGGCTGCAAAACAATGAAGAAAACAGAAAAGACAAAATAGCAGCAGTCTCTATTCTAAACATTCCATCGAAGTCCTCTCCCCCACAGCCACAGTTGCCCAATAATGCAAGTGCAAGGGTTACAGCTCAAATATATATTCGCATTCCTGGCAACCCCTTTGAGAGAGATACGTAATACATTGACAAATCAAGGCATTCCTTCTGAAGAAGTCTTGATTAAGGAGCTTTCTCGCAAACCAAACTGGGTTTCCTTCACAATAACGATATCGAAAGGATTTGAATATGTGCCTTACAAACTGAATCAATGGCCTACAGGCACAAGTGTCCAGCCATTTCGTGGGGGCAAACAATGGACACAACCTGGGTATTCTACAAAATATCCCAAACTATAGTTATACCAAAATAAACAACAAAGAGCTAATGAAACAATCCCCTATACGCGAGACTACAGAAAGAGACACGATACAAACCTCTCTTATCGCCGTCCACGCACAAGAGACTTCTCCTGGAGTGATGGCTCTTACAACCCTAGACACTCACCTAGGCATACAAACTTTGGGAAGGCCCGATCATACCACGGCACGTACTCAAACCAGCGTTACACATCCAACGGCAGGTACAGACACCAGGATCCATGGGCTAACCCCAGAACACACTACAATGATGAATTCCCAGCAGAATCACACAGTCGAAACTACAACTATGACTATGGATACCACCCCAATGAAACATGGTAAGAATGTAACATTAGTACATGTGAACGCTCAGTCCCTGCTCGCTCATTTTGAGGAAATAATAATGCTAACAAAAGACTACAACATAGACATCCTCTGTGTAAGTGAAACTTGGCTTCCTCCTACAACTGAAAATAGATATGTGAATATCCCAGAGTTTAAAATATTTCGCAATGACCATGGCCGAGGGGGTGGTGTTTGTATTTATGTTAGAAATTATCTTAGTGCATCAGAAATAGCCACAGGTTTAGAAAAAACTGAGGAGCTCGAAGATTTATGGATCACTGTGCAGTATCAGAAACTTCCATCTTTCATTGTAGGGTGTGTTTACCGTCACCCTAAAGCACCTACCAGTTCATTCAATCATCTACTAGAAACATTCAGAAATATCTGTGTGCGTCATAAACCCATATACATACTTGGTGATTTTAATGATGACTTGCTCTCAGCAGATAACAAAATGAAAAGGGTGATCAACACTGTGAAGTTAACACAAATAGTGACAAAACCGACCCGCATAACCCCCAATTCTAGGACTCTTATAGATCTGATAATAACAAATAAAGTGGAAAGTATACTCTATTGGGACGTAGTTCCCTGCCCAATTGCAGACCACGAGCTGAACATTGCTATGCTAAACATAAACAAGCCGAAAAGGAAGCCTCTCCTCAAGACATTCCGGTGTCTAAAAAATTACTCCCCTGATATCTTTTGTGAAACATTAATCAACAACACAAATGCACTTAATAGAATTAAATACACAGATAACGTCGATTTGCAGGTTGAGATTCTAACAAAAGTCTTCCTTGAATGCTTAGATAGTTGTGCACCCATTGTAACAAGAAAAATAACCCGCCCCTCAGCCCCCTGGCTAACTAATGACATCAAAGAGGCAATGCAAATTAGAAATCAAATACAAAAAGAGCTAAAAATGAATAGATATGATATGACTCTCCGAGAACGTTATAAAACAGAAAAGAAACGTGTCAGATCTCTCATCAGTGTAAGTAAAAAAGACTTTTACAAAAAACAATTTAATGACTCTAGACATGATACAGCAGCAACATGGAAAGTGATAAGAAGCATGATACCAAATGAAAAGAGTACCTCAGAAAGTTATGAAAATATTACGGAGTTGAAAGACAAAGCAGAAAACTTTAATAACTATTTTGCTAACGTTGGCAAAAATACATATGAAAAAACTCAAGAAAACATCAACTCAGTGAATATGAGTAATTGCTTAAATGACAATTCTTCCAATGAAAACACAAGAGAGTACTTCAAGATTATTCCTATCGATTGTGCTACCCTAATTCTTACCATAAAGAGCCTAAGAAACTCTGGCTCTTATGGTTCAGATGGTATACCATTTCAGTTCATCAAAGATGCTCTACCCGTGATTGCATCCTATATTCTAACTATTATGAACACTTCCATTGTTACTAAAAAGTTTCCTGACTCTTGGAAAATAGCACATGTAATACCTCTGCATAAAAAGGGGGACAGAGAAGATGTGACAAACTATCGTCCCATTTCCCTGCTACCCATTTTCTCTAAAATATTAGAAAAAATTGTTGCATGCCAACTTATGTCATATTTAGAATCAAATAGAATAATAAGTATTAACCAGCATGGTTTCAGACCGAAACTTTCGACGGAAACTGCACTGCTTAAAGTTACGAATAGTATATATAATAATATAGATATGAAAAAAATATCTCTTCTCGTATTATTAGACTTATCAAAAGCCTTCGACAGTGTAAACCATGAAATTCTTTTAAGTAAATGTATTAACTTAAATACTGATCCAAGCTGGTTTAGCGAGTATCTATCTAATCGTAAACAGGCCATACGTCTTAACAACATTATCTCTGTGCCAAAAAATGTATCATTTGGTGTTCCACAGGGATCAGTACTTGGTCCTATCCTCTTCTCCATTTACGTAAATGATCTATCTTCTTTCATTTCTGACTGTCTAGTCGTACAATATGCAGATGACACTCAACTACTCCTTAGTGGTGATATTAATAATCTCCCAGAGCTAACTTTAAGAGCAGAAAACACTCTGTCAAAAATTAAAACCTATTTCCAAGAAATTGGGCTGTTAATTAACGAAAGTAAAACACAGTGCATATTTGTTGGTTCAAGGTTCCACATAGCACAAATTCCAGAAAACACAACAATTAATTTTTGCAACAATATTATCAGACCTAGCAAAACAGTCAAAAACCTAGGAATTCACTTTGATAACCACATGTTGTTTGATTCCCACATAGATAAAGTATGCAAAAAAGTTACAGGAACATTAATGTACTTATCACGTATAAAAGACAATTTTGAGACTACCACTCGAATAACTGTTGTTGAATCTCTAGCCCTAAGTCACATTAATTACTGCACAACTGTTTGGGGAGCTACCACTAAGACTCAGATAAACAGAATACAGAAGCTTATTAATTTTGCAGCTCGAGTTGCCCTGGGAGGAATAAGAAAATATGACCACATCACACCAGCTCTCAATAAACTTGGGTGGCTGCGGGCAGAAAATAAGGTCGCTTATGCTATTTATGTTTTTGTATTCAAAATTTTTGACCATCATTATCCTAGCTGGCTATTTGATTTAAAAACAGTCAGGGATATAAGGGGAACCAACACAAGACAGAGCAGTGAGCTCTTTATTCACAGAACAAACACAGAAGCAGGTTCAAAGATGATCACTATCAAAGGGCCAACACTCTGGAATAATATTCCAGAGCATCTTAAAAATGCATCCTCTTTCACAGCTTTCAAAGGCAAACTATATAGTTTTCTTTTGGACAAATAGTTGCTGCTCATTAAGAACTAATTATTCTCATTGTAAGGAAACAAATATGGAAATGATGCCGATAATAACGATCCTGTATCTAGTGGCATACTTACTACTTTATTATTAACATTATTGTAACATTTTTATTACAGCATTATTATTTTCTATGAGAGCTACATTTAATTTAACTATATGTCTAACCCTCTTATTTGTTAGTTTAATTACATGTCTACTTATAAGTTACTATTAATGTTGAATAACCATTGTACAAAATGGAAATAAATGTTTTTGTTTGTTTGTTTGTTTGTTTGGTACATGTACAAACCTGGGCCCGCAATGAAGAGTACGAGCGGAGGAGCGAAAAGGAGAGGAAACAAGGATGCCGTTATAAACACCTAGCAAGAATTTCATGAACAAGGGAGAGGAAACAGAAGTCTTTTAAAACATTCTAATAACGCCATAGAAGCCACATAAACGAATTGATGAGATCGTAAGAACGAGAAAACCCCCATAGTCCTCGCCAGCGCTTGGAGGACATGAAGGAGGAAACGTTCCTCCAAGAACGAAAAAATAGTATTATGTCCTAATTTTAAGACAAATCAATGCCCCATAGTAACATGATAGGAATAGAAATTTTAGGATGAGGTTTCTTATAATAATTACCATATACTGATTGTGCATGCTAAGCCTACATTTATAATATTATGGTATTGACTTTATAATATTATGTCACTGACTATCGCATTTTAAATGATCATACAGGCTAATGCTCTACATAATTTGTTTACTAATTTTCTACATGATTTTTTAACTTATTCATACTGACTTCATTTGTACTGTTGTGACCTTGTTGCCACTGATTCTAAACACATGTTGCAAGTAGAATGTTAAACCTTCATTTTTAATTTTTTTATTACCATTGATTGTTAGATTTACAATTGCAAAAGTGTTGTATGACCCCAGGTCCTAGGTAAGTTTTGTTCAGTATGAGTTGCCGCAAAAATCTGCATACCACCTCACAACCTAGGAATTAAATGAAGGAGTGACTTTTTCTGCAAACTCAATAGATGCAGAGCTTAAATCATGATTCATATTTTTACTGTAACTAACCAAATTATGTAAATTTTTTGAAAAAAAAGAGAAAAAT
>JAXCGZ010015324.1:7500-10000 GCA_037179515.1 Halocaridina rubra | reverse complement strand
ATATATATATATATATATATATATATATATATATATATATATATATATATATATATATATATATATATATATATATATATATATATATATTTATATATATATATATATATATATATATATATATATATATATATATATATATATATATATATATATATATATATATATATATATATATATATATATATATATATATATATATATATATATATATATATATATATATATATATATATATATATATATATATATATATATATATACATATATGTATATATATATATATATATATATATATATATATATATATATATATATATATATATATATATATATATATATATATATATATATATATATATATATATATATATATATATATATATACATATATATATATATATATATATATATATATATATATATATATATATATATATATATATATATATATATATATATATATATATATATATATATATATATATATATATATATATATATATATATATATATATATATATATATATATATATATATATATATATATATATATATATATATATATATATATATATATATATATATATATATATATATATATATATATATATATATATATATATATATATATATATATATATATATATATATATATATATATATATATATATATATATATATATATATATATATATATATATATATATATATATATATATATATATATATATATATATATATATATATATATATATATATATATATATATATATATATATATATATATATATATATATATATATATATATATATATATATATATATATATATATATATATATATATATATATATATATATATATATATATATATATATATATATATATATATATATATATATATATATATATATATATATATATATATATATATATATATATATATATATATATATATATATATATATATATATATATATATATATATATATATATATATATATATATATATATATATATATATATATATATATATATAAATAGATGAAACCATGAATCATATTTTACCCTGACCGGGACTCGAACCTAGGTTCGAGTCCCGGTCGGGGTAAAAAATGATTCATGTTTTCACATATGTAATGTGCTTATTTGATAATTTCATGGCCCGAATGAGATTGGGAATTTGAATTAAATGCTAAAAATGAAGCCACGAGTGAGGTTGGGGAATCTGTAATATGAACATTGTGGCATTCAGTTAGAATGCGTTCATTCCTAAGTATAACAGATATAAGCTATAAGGTTGGATTCCTTTTAACCTTCTGTGGTGTAGTGGTAGCGCCTTGACTTAGTAATCATAAGTCCTAGGTTCGAGTTTCGGTCGTGGTAAAAAATGGTTCAAGTTTTCCCATATTTAATGTGCTTATTTGATAATTTCACGGCCCGAATGAGATTGGGATTTGAATTAAATGCTAAAATGATGCCACGAGTGAGGTTGGGGAATCTGTAATATGAACATAGTGGCATTCAGTTAGAATGCGTTCATTCCTAAGTATAGCAGATATAAGCTATAAGGTTGGATTCCTTTTAACCTTCTGTGGTGTAGTGGTAGTGCCTTGACTTAGTAATCATAATTCCTAGGTTCGAGTCCCGGTCGGGGTAAAAAATGATTCATATTTTCACATATGTAATGTGCTCATTTGATAATATCATGGCCCGAATGAGATTGGGAATTGAATTAAATGCTAAAATGAAGCCACGAGTGAGGTTGGGGAATCTGTAATATAAACATAGTGGCATTCAGTTAGAATGCGTTCATTCCTAAGTATAGCAGATATAAGCTATAAGGTTGAATTCCCTTTAACCTTCTGTGGCGTAGTGGTAGCGCCTTGACTTAGTAATCATAAGTCCTAGGTTCGAGTCCCGGTCGGGGTAAAAAATGATTCATGTTTTCACATATGTAATGTGCTTATTTGATAATTTCATGGCCTGAATGAGATTGGGATTTGAATTAAATGCTAAAATAAAGCCACGAGTGAGGTTGGGGAATCTGTAATATGAACATAGTGGCATTCAGTTAGAATGCGTTCATTCCTAAGTATAGCAGATATATGCTATAAGGTTGGATTCCTTTTAACCTTCTGTGGTGTAGTGGTAGCGCCTTGACGTAGTAATCATAAGTCCTAGGTTCGAGTCCCGGTCGGGGTAAAAAATGAATCATGTTTTCACATATGTAATATGCTTATTTGATAATTTCATATTACGAATGAGATTGGGATTTGAATTAAATGCTAAAATGAAGCCACGAGTGTGGTTGGGGAATCTGTAATATGAACATAGTGGCATTCAGTTAGAATGCGTTCATTCCTAAGTATAGCAGATATAAGCTATAAGGTTGGATTCCTTTTAACCTTCTGTGGTGTAGTGGTAGCGCCTTGACTTAGTAATCATAAGTCCTAGGTTCGAGTCCCGGTCGGAGTAAAAAATGATTCATATTTTCA
>JAXCGZ010015323.1:65000-103027 GCA_037179515.1 Halocaridina rubra | reverse complement strand
TCTTCTTCTTCTTCTTCTTCTTCCTCTTTTTTGCAGAATTCTATAATCATTATCAGTTACCAACATTAATGCTTTATTGCAATATTTTCCTATATTGTTTATGATATATATAATAGGTATAAAGTAAATTGGTCAAACTTAAAAGCATATATGACAGAGTGAATGTACTATAGTAGTAGTAGTAGTAGTAGTAGTAGTAGTAGTAGTAATAGTTGTAGTAGTAGTAGTGATAGTAGTAGGAGTAGTATAATTATGATACCATAATCATCATTTATTTACCTGAAAGTTCCATTTATATTACATTACAGATACAAATTTCGATTCACATTTGCAATTATCTTCGTCAGTAGTGAAAGCAGTTCACATTGTGAAAAGGAATCACTGCTATTTACCATTTATCCCTTCGTTACACAATTTGATGACCAGAAATGTATTGTAGAACCATTGTATTTCATGTAAGTCTGTGCTGGAGAGATTGCAATGATATTTTTGCAATGTGGAAACAGCAACCTGTTTTTCATAATTTTACCTATGAATTTGTTATATATATATATATATATATATATATATATATATATATATATATATATATATATATATATATATATATATATTTTTTTTTTTTTTTTTTTTTTTTTTTTTACACTAGGACGGGCCAAAAAAAAAAAGGTAATAAATCTACCCTAATCGGGTCTGGGATCGAAGAAAACAGTGATAGGGAGCATTGTAACTTGTCAGAGGAGAAGGGATAATAGGACATGTGTAACGAATATCCAGTACTATTTGGTGTTGATGTAGGCATAGAATGAGAACCGTAACTAAAGGAAGCCTTAACATCGACCTGTCCTGGACAGTCTTATTTAAGTCCAAAAGACCCTTCTGCTGTAGAGGTGTTTCGTAGGTTTTAGTACATACATACTTATATACATGCATTCTTATATGCATTCGTGCATACATATATACATACGTAATGCTGTCGTATAACTAACTGATGTAGGATTTGTTATCCCATCTAATGGCACCAATTTGTAAGATAGTGTCCCTCCGAGTGTCACCAAATTGTAGGATGACTGGATTATCTCACTGCTTGTCACCCGTTTTGTAGTATGGTGGGGTTACTGTTCCACTTGATGACACCGAATATTTCGTGAGTCTTCTATTTTATAATTATGGTAGCGTGGTTGGTGAAAAACATCTTCTTTATATTGCTTTATTCTTATTTAACATCTATGTACTCAGAGCTCCTATTACTACAGTTCCTGTCACGACTAATTCCTGAGTCCCACCCCAAAAGGGGGAGGCTAACTCAGCTGTACTGTGTTAACTCTGCTGCTGGCAAGGCCCGGTCTCTAACTCACTGTGTCTGCCCTGGGTGGTTCTTGAAATACCCCAAGGGCAGGGCGTGGCTTGACACCCAGTCCTGCCAATGAACTCAAGTGACATCCAGTCCTGCAAATCAACTCCAGGTTCGAAGTGGAGTCCCTCCTATTTTTGGGAGGAGCTATTTCAACAAGCCTATTGCAAAGGAGTGGGTGGCAATTGTCTATTGCCATTGGGTATCTCCCCGGGCATGTACTTCCATTTAGGTCAAATATTCATGTGTGGTATTGGGAATAGAGGACTTGTTTATATCTCACACCCTCTTGAGGTACTTGACGCCAGGTGCCGAGTCCCATGGGACCAGCCATATATCTTCGTGACCCTTTTAATATTGGCCTTCTCCCAGCAAAACACTGGAGAGAGTGTTCAATGTCCCCTTTGACCTGTAGCAAGACTTTAGTCATGCGACATCCCTCCCCACTACACTGAAATATCTCTTATTTCAGTTTCATCATCTTAACTAACATTTGTTTACAATAAAAACGGGGCCGAATTATTTAAGCTATTATCTAAGAAATCCTATTTCTATGAACTCTAAACAGATTACACCAACATAGCATATATATGTAGTAATTCTACAGACAACTAGAGCATGCAGAGTCTATTTCCTTGTGGGAAATCTTTAATACATACATATTCTTATATTTAAACAAAAGTAACCTTAATCAGTATGATTTCAGTGTGTAGCTAATAACAAACATTAATTAAGATCAAAAGTCAGTTTAGATCATAGCATTAATTCATCTACTTCTCTTTTTTCTTTAAAAGACAAAATTTAGTTAGTTACAGTAAAAGTATAAATCATGTAGAACATTAGCAAAAAAATTAAGTAGAGTATTAGCATGTAAAAACATTTAAATTACGCTAGACCATAATATAAATAGTAATTTTTATAAGAAACCTCATCTTATAATTTCTACTCCTATTTTTACTGTGGGCATTGATTTATCTTAAAATTAAGCCTTAAAAACTACTCCTGAAACAAAACATTTGTTACTGTGAGTAAAGTCAAAACATTCACTATTTCAATATTCAATTACTATTCAAAGACCAATTAATATGAGAACTTAATGAACACAAAGATTAAATCATAAGTCAAGCAATAATAATATCTAAGCAAAACACTCATATTATTTAAGCATAAAAACAACTTATTACTCTTAGTGCAAATCATACAATTTATCAATGGCATTTATTCAAAAAAACTATATCTAAGGGAGACTCTGAGTTTTCGCTTAAAATTATCTTAAAGCTAGTAAAAACAAGTAATAAAAGGGGACCTTTTCTTTCCCATTTTTTCAGTTCTAAAGCGTGGGTTGTTCTTTCCAACAACTAATAAGGGGTTTTTAAATACCCTTCTTTCTCTCTGGGATTTCATCAATTCGGTTACATGGCTTTTTAGAGTGGTTTTTTTTTCGGACTAGGACGACTTTTGTTTTCTCTGTCCCTTGCTCATGAATTCTTGCTAGGCGCGATTCCACGGTTTCTCTCTGGGATTTCATTTTTTCACTCCCTCGCCGTCCTTGCTGCAGGCCCAGGTTTGTTACCATAAATTATCTCCATTTCCAAGATAGGCAAGACAAAGAGGAAGTGATCGATGCATCTTTCTAATCCTTCCAGCCTGGCTTCCTCGTCCCGCCCTCGGCCGATCTTGACTAAGACCACCACGCAGGAGACCTGCAACGTCACAGCGATTTCTCTTACGTACGGCAATCCACACGTACCTTCGAAGCAGACCTCGGGATGAAAATTTGAACCTCTGTCACTACTACAGTTGTAAGAAAGGTTCCCTATGACTTCTGGGTACCAACAATGGCCATACGTTGGTAATCGAGGCTATACTTTGCCTCCCCTGCAACTGCAAGTGATTGCAATCTCTATTCAATGGGCACTAGGGACTTGTCTGAGCGGACAAAATCTAAAGACTTTTAGAACTTTCAGGTCGGGGCTGCCTAGGAATAGGGTGGTAATGGAAGGTATGTGTCTACACAACTAGATTATTATTCCAAGACACTTAGGGCTTAGCAACTGCTACATAGCATTACTCTACTATAAATGTCAAAAAGAACAGTCATTAAATGCTGAGAAAAGCCACTAAAGAAATATTCTTATTAGCGGTGGCTACAGTAACATCAAGTATGAATTCAGATAAAAGATACAAATCATCAGGTTACTGCTGATTTCATTTCAAAAATAATAGTTAGCAACAGGCCATTGAGAGATAGCAACAATATCAGTCAACATAATAACATTACTAATAATCATGATCAAAATAAGAATAATAAACAATAAAAATAAACATACTAAATCAGAAATATCAATATATATACAATGGAGACTGGCATTCAGAAGTAAGAACAGAGTTCTATACTTATACTTCATAGTAATGCTCATTCTAACACAGTCTCCTTTACTATTTAAATTCCTGCTGTCATAATCTATGTATATATATATATAGAGCATAAGTGGCAACTCGCTGGCTCCACAATTTGTCAATGGGAGTTCTATCTATTCTCTAAACAGTTGCGACATGTGGCAAAAATATTTATGCAAATGGCGGTACTACCGATGTCTTATCAGTATTTATGCAATAACAGCATGCAACAATCTATCGACTGCAATAAAATGTAGGCACAATTATCGCCTAGCTTCGCTGGAAAAAAAACACAAAAAAAAAAATCAAGGACGGCAACGTTCTTTTAGCATCGAAAGGATCCTCTGTCAGTCTCAGAGTCGAGTGAAAGGTAGGAGAGAGAGAGAGAGAGAGAGAGAGAGAGAGAGAGAGAGAGAGAGAGAGAGATTGGGCGACCTTGAAATACATTGCGGTTTCCACCCACATGTCAGCTGAGATGGGCCTCTGTCTTTTACTTGTACTGAAAATAAAAAAATTGTCGCAGAGTATCTCTAATAAAAGAATAATAAATAAACAAATGAAAGTGAACAAACGTTAGCAATGACTATCGATAGAGTCTTACGTTTATTGTCAGCGGCTATTCTCATTCCCTCATTAACAAAAACAAAAGCAAAAAGAACTTAGTGTACAACTGCAGAACTGTCGAAGCATAAATCCATTCCTTTCTGTTTAATCTTGATAAGGACTTTACTGTAACAGCATACACATCCTCGTCTATAATGACAATTCTTTTCTTGCTATAAATCAGAGGGTTGAGTCGGAGCGCACCCACTCTGATGAAATTAAAACAAAAGATTAAAATCATATGTGACACTATCCCTACTACTATCAACAAAAGTACAAAAATCTTTTTCTTAACAGACGTCTTATAATGACTTAAATATCATTAGTTTTAAATTTAAAACTCAGCAGATAATCTCTAATAATCTCAATTATCTTAATTAGCTCAATTATAATTTTAAATTCATGACAGTGACAGTGAGTCACAATAATTATTTCTAGATAATCTTTTCAAAACTCTTTAATTATAATATATCAAAGAGATAAAGATATTAAAGATTTTTTCTTCCCACACAAAAAGAACTATAAGACAAAAACGGGAATCTGAAAAAATATAAAAATCTGTCTCTGTGTATGCAATAATAAAAACAAAAAGTATATTTCATTAGCAACAGTAAAGAATGCATTTTGCTTAAGTTTCAAAATCTCGTAAGGAGTTGTACATGAACAATTCAAACAGAAAATATATATATTCTTTTACTATCTCGAATTTAACTTATTTAAGTTACTAAGCAACAGAATTTCCTCCAGAACAGGGAGAAGTTCGACTTATAACTGTTCTGTCTGTTTGCTTTTACGGGGGTGCGCATGTGGGCGCTGTTTTCTCCCCTGTTCTTTTGGCTTCTGGATCAACTTCTGCTCTCTCAAATACAGGAAACGGCTGTGTAACATTCTTGTTGTCATTTCGTGTCAGCTCTCACTCTTTCTTTATGACCAAGCTGAAATAATTTTGATAAACATTATCATGGCTAAAACTCGCAAAGTTTTATTTTATAAATCTAACATATCTCTTCAGACAAATAATGTATATACTGCAGCTAGCAAAGAAAATAAAGAATCATTCATAGATTCACGTCCTTTATCACGTAATATCTATCTTGGAACTCTCGGAAATCGAATAATAATCTCATTGGCGGAGTAGGGGACAAAACAAAAATAAAACAAACTTGGCATCTCAACCATATCTGGGCAGGTGGAGAATCATTTTCTCAAAAATATCCCTCAATAGATATTGCAACAGCGCATCACCTCCCATAAAAATACTCTGATATGGCATGCAGAAGGACCTGGCGGAGCAGGGGAACGATCCCCGTAGAGAGACCCCAATCATGTTTCCTAACGGTGCTTTCCGCAATTTCACCCCCTAGAGCAACCCCCCCATTATACCCCCAGTCATTCATACTCATTCGCTGTCACATTCGCTACATCACTTTCAAGACAATCATCCCCTTTCTGTAAAATTCCCTTTTTATTTACGACGCGTTGGTTTCCCTTTCCCTACCACTCTGAAGAAGTGTAAAGGTGAAATCTCGGTTGGGCCGCACGGTCACAGACTGCCTCACCAGTCCTAAGTCCCATTCTAACGAACAAACAGACATTCTACTCCCTTGAAGCTACGTTTGGGTGACACTGAAAAACCTTCCCTATTCTAGGACAGCACAAATTACTCTAATTTACTCTTACTTTCACCTGCATAGCGTGAAATTAAAAAACTCATCTCTAACTAATATCACGAAATTTCTTATTCTTCAAAAAAACATGCCACACACGTATCGTAATATTAATTCCCCATCATCATAACACAAAAAGAACGATCTGTCATTTATGTCTTTCTTTCGCTAAAACATTCCTCCCGCGGAGAAAAAACAAACAAAAAAAGAAAAAACCTTAAAAACAGATTTCACGTATATTACTCACTATAATTCTTACACTTAAGAAATTAATATACTGTAATAGTGATTTCACGTGCGTTAATTTTGTCAATTAAAAATCGATACATTCGCGTTCTTAAAATTCAATTTAGGCGTTAATACAAATAAATAGAACACATTTCCAACGCAATTTCTTTATAGTATTCAAATTATAACAAAAATGGAGTTTATTACTGCTTATAGCTATTAGTACAAATTATCCATGTTAGTAATGGGTACAGAAATTCTACTTTTATCAACTTATTAGGCGCCACACCCCTCATAGGCAGGTTGGTTGAGTCAAAGCATAGCTACAAAATAAAATGGCGGCGTCCACCGACCTCAATTTCTTTTAATAATTGTCCCATTACTCACTGGATGCAGATTACAAGTACTTAGCTGTTTTAAGGAGGTGGTCCTGAAGAACTTCATGGCAGAAGGCAAGGAAGGAGGGGGTTCTCCTTCTTTCTGGGCGCGGGAGGTTCCCGTCCAATTCTCCATCTCTCGAGTAAAATCGACGAATCGCCATCTTCTTGGTCGGATCCGGCAACTTATACTTCTTGTAATGGGCATTTTCACTCAATGCCCCGGTCACACTTTGGCTCACTGTGATGACGGCGTCCATGAGAGCTCCCCCTTCACTTACAGTATCATATTATGAGATCGAACCAATCTCCCCCGCCTCCGTATTGGCAAGGCCCCTCCAGTCTCTGAGGAGGGGCCTTGCCAATACGGAGGCGGGGGAGATTGGTTCGATCTCATAATATGATACTGTAAGTGAAGGGGGAGCTCTGACTTTCTCGGTGTCACTCTCTCACTGCTACTAAGCGTCTTGAAGATTCTTCACTTGTACTTTTCTTCCATAGATGCTATATATTTTTTTCTTCTATTTTTTTCTTCTTTCTCTTCGGTAAAGCATCGGCGAGGATTGATCCCGAGCTGTTCACCAAATTTGTCGTATAACTAACTGATGTAGGATTTGTTATCCCATCTAATGACACCAGTTTGTAAGGTAGTGTCCCTCCGAGTGTCACCAAATTGTAGGATGACTGGGTTATCTCACTGCTTGTCACCCGTTTTGTAGTATAGTGGGGTTACTGTTCCACCTGATGACACCAAATATTTCGTGAGATTTCTATTTTATACAAGTTATAATTATGGTAGCGTGGTTGGTGAAAAACATCTTCTTTATATTGCTTTATTCTTATTTAACATCTATGTACTCAGAGCTCCTATTACTACAGTTCCTGTCACGACTAATTCCTGAGTCCCACCCCAAAAGGGGAAGGCTAACTCAGCTGTACTGTGTTAACTCTGCTGCTGGCAAGGCCCAGTCTCTAACTCACTGTGTCTGCCCTGGGTGGTTCTTGAAATACCCCAAGGGCAAGGCGTGGCTTGACACCCAGTCCTGCCAATGAACTCAAGTGACATCCAGTCCTGCAAATCAACTCCAGGTTCGAAGTGGAGTCCCTCCTATCTTTGGGAGGAGCTATTTCAACAAGCCTATTGCAAAGGAGTGGGTGGCAATTGTCTATTGCCATTGGGTATCTCCCCGGGCATGTACTTCCATTTAGGTCAAATATTCATGTGTGGTATTGGGAATAGAGGACTTGTTTATATCTCACACCCTCTTGAGGTACTTGACGCCAGGTGCCGAGTCCCATGGGACCAGCCATATATCTTCGTGACCCTTTTAATATTGGCCTTCTCCCAGCAAAACACTGGAGAGAGTGTTCAATGTCCCCTTTGACCTGTAGCAAGACTTTAGTCATGCGACAATGCAAAAATTATCTTAGTTTCCCAAATGATTACTTTCATATTCTAATATACTTTAGAATACAAGAATGTCATGAACGGTGTATTTTTTGGGGGAAAAAATTTCATTTTTTTGCGGGGTCAATTGTGTGATTTAATTATGATACACACACACAACAGTATTTTATAGTCGTGACATTTCATTTGCGTGTGTATATACACGTCTCTGTATGTGTGTTTTGTATATTTGATATCTTTTGTTTTAAACTTGCGTTGCGGACAGGATTCGAATCCATAACCACTTGCACTCCGCAACTGCACCGAGGAATACGGTTCGGAATGTGTTGTTATTATTATTATTATTATTATTATTATTATTATTATTATTATTATTATTATTATTATCATCATACATGTAGGTTTGTATAATATATATATATATATATATATATATATATATATATATATATATATATATATATATATATATATATATATATATATATATATATACATACATACATACATACATACATACATACATACATACATACATACATGCATGCATGCATGCATGCATGCATGCATGCATACATACATACATACATACATACATACATACATACATACATACATACATACATACATACATACATACATACATACATACATACATACATACATACATACATACATACATACATACATACATACATACATACATACATACATACATACATACATACATACATACATACATACATACATACATACATACATACATACATACATACATACATACATACATACATACATACATACATACATACATACATACATACATACATACATACATACATACATACATACATACATACATACATACATACATACATACATACATACATACATACATACATACATATATATATATATATATATATATATATATATATATATATATACATACATACATACATACATATATATATATATACATACATATATACATATATACATATATATATATATATATATATATATATATATATATATATATATATATATATATATATATATATATATATATATATATATATATATATATATATATATATATATATATATATATATATATATATATATATATATATATATATATATATATATATATATATATATATATATATATATATATATATATATATATATATATATATATATATATATATATATATATATATATATATATATATATATATATATATATATATATATATATATATATATATATATATATATATAAAGAGTGTTATAATACGAAAGAATCTCTCTCTCTCTCTCTCTCTCTCTCTCTCTCTCTCTCTCTCTCTCTCTCTCTCTCTCTCTCTTCCACACACACACACACACACGCATGCACGCGCACTTGATAAGGAGAAGACAGTGGTAATCTCAGGCATAAGCGAGTCCCAGGAGCCAACATGGCAGGGGAGACTTGAAGAAAATAAAGCTAGGGTTGTAGACCTGATAAGAAAGCTTGGAGTAGTATGTGGTCCTGAGGATATTGTAAACATACACCAACTAGGTAAATATTCGAGGGAAGGAAAGCCGAGACCAACAAAAGTAACCTTTGAGAGAGGGGAAACATGTAGGGAAATATTGTTGAGAAAAAAAAGTCTAAAAGACCTTCAAGAATTCAAAGAAGTGTTCATTAGACAATACAGAACACAGGAAGAGATGGAAAAGATCAAAAACTTGTTGCAAGAGGCAAGAAGGTTAAATGATGAAAGAAATGAAGAAGAGAAGAAAAATTTTCATTACAGAGTTCTTCCAGACAAAGGGGAGATAAAGAAGATAATGACAGAAGATCAGGGGATGGGGCCTCATTAAGATTGTTATACACAAATGCTGATGGATTAGCTGGTAAGGCAGTAGAATTAAAAGATAGGATTCACAACAGTAAGGCAGATATAGTAGCAATTACAGAGACTAAGTTGAGTGAGGACATAAACAGTGTCACAGTTTTTCCTAAGGGTTTCAGAATACTAAGGGTTGAAAGATCTGAGAGGACTGGTGGAGGGATAGCACTGCTCATAAGTGAAAGGATTCAAGTCGAAGAAATAAACTTGGCTATAGAAAGTGAGTTCAAGGAATTTCTAGTTGCTTGCATAAATACTGGGTCAGAGAGCATTATAATAGCTGTTGTATACAACCCACCAAGGAACCAAAATAGGCTTGAAGTTTATGAGGAAAGTCATATAGGTACTATTGAAGTCATAAACTCAGTTGTTAACATGGCACGGGAAAAAAAATGTAGGATTTTGATTATGGGAGACTTTAATCATAAAGAGATAGATTGGATAAATCTTGACCCACACAGTGGTGAGGACTCATTCGGGGCAAGATTCCTAGATTGCGTACAAGGGAATTTCCTACACCAACATGTAATGGAACCAACAAGGGCCAGGGGTGGGGATGAGCCATCACTACTTGATCTAGTGTTCACAGATAATGTGTTGGATATTGAAAAAATTGAGTATGAACCACCAATTGGAAAGAGTGACCACTGTGTGTTGTTGATGGAGTATATCATTGAAGATATTCTGCCTGAGAGTAGAGGCAATGAGGACATGAGGAGGAACTATCGGAAAGGAGATTACATCAAAATGAATGAGCTTTTTGCAGTTATTGACTGGAGAACCTTATTTTACAACAAATCTGTACAAGAAATGTATGACATCTTTTGTGAGAAATATGGGAAGATAGTAGATTGCTGCATACCTGTCACCAAAGTAGGTGTAATTCATGCCAGAGAGAAATGGTTCGATAATGGGTGTAAAAGAGCTAAGGAGTGGAGAGACAAATGCTGGAAAAGGTATAGGAGGAGAAAAAACATAAATGCCTGGCAAACCTACAAAAGAGCACGAAATGACTACCTAAGTAAAAGGAGAGAGGCAGAGAGAGACTATGAGAGGGACATCACCAGGAAGGCTAAAGAAAATCCCAAGCTTTTCCACAGCTTTATCAGCGGAAACCTGAAGGTAAAAGAACAGGTTTCAAGGCTAAAGAGAGCGGATGGAAGCATCACTGAGACGGATGAAGAGATCTGCAAAGAATTGAACAAGGAGTTTCAGTCAGTATTTGCAGTAGAAAATACCCCACCCCCTCAGATTGCAGTGATAGAAGCTTAAGGGCCGGTATTAGAGAACATCAACCTTACAGCCACAGAGATATGCAAAGCGCTGATGGATTTAGATGTTCATAAAGCTACAGGTCCTGATGACATATCCCCTCATGTGCTTAAAAAATGCGCAAACACAATATCAGTGGCACTAAGTATCATATTTAAGGAGTCACTGGAGTCAGGGGAGATTCCAAGATGCTGGAAACAAGCAAATGTTATACCTATCTTCAAAAAGGGAAGGAGGGATACGGCTCTGAACTATAGACCAGTTTCCTTGACCAGCATAGTTTGCAAAGTTATGGAGAAACTACTAAGGAAACATATCTCTCTTCACTTGGAATCCTTCAACTTTTTGTCAGTGAGGCAACATGGCTTCAGAGAAGGTAGATCAACAGTAATAAACTTATTAGAATTTTATGATGAGGTAAGCCAAATCTTACAGGAAAGAGAGGGCTGGGCAGATTGCATATTCCTAGACTTCCAGAAAGCGTTTGACACTGTTCCACATGGGAGACTTATTAGGAAGCTGCAATCAATGGCTAGAATAGGTGGAAATGTTTTGGAATGGATAAAAACTTACTTAGAAGGAAGGGAACAGAGGGTTAGAGTAAGACACTCAGTGTCTGAATGGAGAAGAGTTAGTAGTGGAGTTCCACAGGGTTCAGTTTTAGGGCCACTTTTGTTCCTTGTATATGTAAATGACCTACCAGAGTCTGTAAATTCATTCATGAATATGTTTGCAGATGATGCAAAGATTGTGGAGAAAGTAAAAAACGAGAACAATGGTAGAGAACTTCAGGAGGATCTAAATAATCTGCATGAGTGGTCAGAAAAGTGGCTAATGAAATTCAATACTTCAAAATGTAAGGTAATGAGAATGGGTACAAGTGCAAGAAGGCCCAAGCTTGACTACTCGGTGGCTGGAGTACAACTTCAAGAGACAGAAAATGAGAGAGATCTAGGAGTAAACATACTGGCAGATTTGTCTCCAGAAATACATATAAATGGCATAGTAAGGGCAGCATATGCATTCTTATCAAATGTGAGGGTAGCCTTCAGGCACATGGACAAGGAAATGTTCAGAAATATTTATGTAACCTATGTGAGGCCAAAACTCGAATATGCAGCCCCCTTTTGGAATCCGCACTTGAAAAAGCACATAGCTAAGCTTGAAAAAGTTCAAAGACATGCCACGAAACTGGTGCCAGAAATACGCAATCTCAGTTATGATGAGAGGCTGAGGGAATTAGACTTACCATCACTGGAAGCTAGAAGAGTGAGGGGGGATATGGTGACAGTCTTTAAACTCCTTCATGGTTATGATAGAGTGGATAGGGATCGATATTTTGATATGGCTGGCTCTAGAACTAGAGGTCATAGTTTGAAGCTTGGTAAGAAAACTTCTTTGCAGGATGTAAGGAAATACTTTTTCAGTGTAAGAGTAGTTGATAATTGGAATTGGCTAAGCGAGGAGGTATTTAATGCTATCTCAATCCATAGTTTTAAGGACAAGTATGATAAGTATCACTAAATATAAAATGGAACCGATCAGGAGACGGGAAGATACGAGCTTTGGGCTCTTTCCCGTAAACACAAAATTAGGTAATCACAAAATTAGGTAATCACACACACGCACAAACGGAAACCTGGTGGAAGGAAGTTCCTATCGACCACGTGCTCGCTTGGATACCCCACACATGCGTGTAGTGGCGTAAGAGCACATGTACCCATGTGATGAAACCTAAAATTCGAGAAATAATAATAATAATAATAATAATAATAATAATAATAATAATAATAATAATAATAATAATAATAATAATAATAATATTAATAATAATAATAATAATCCATCCATATACCAAAGCCATATTCCCCCTTATAAGGGGGGTGGCTGAGTCAAAGAAAATACTTTGACTTTTTGTGGGAAGTAAATACAGAGGAGGGGATTCCCAGTCCCCTCGCTCCAGCGCTCTCTCTATTGCCAGAAGGGGCACACTTATCAAAAATGTTTAGCAGAGACTGCTGGGCCCATCACAACAACTCCTCGGTTCCGGACTTGCTCATGATGTGGCACAGTCACTGAAAATATATGGGAGTATAACTGTTCCCATCAGAATGAAGATAGTATCACCTCGGAGAGTCAATATACATAGTCTTTGTCATAGATTTTATTGCCAAATTTTCAGTATATATACAGGAATAAATATGTACTTTATATTCAGAGGCACTAGCCTGCTGAGCAAGAGCTCCTTGGCAGGCAGTTTAATATACATTTCACATAATTTAAAGTATGACGGCAATAGTTAACAAAAGTTCCAATAAAGCAATCTCATACTTATCTTGTAATAAAACAAAACAGTAGCCTGACCTTAACCTGGACATAATACAGCACCAATACTGTATTAATTATTATTTAACAGTTGTTTGATTTTGTCTAGTAAATAAATGCTGTTTGAGTTTCTTTTTAAATAAAGTTATGTCAGTTATTGTTTTAAAATCTTCTGGTAATGCATTCCAACATTTTGGGCCAAAACGGTGAATAGAAAATTTGTACAAGGTTGTTCTTGGCTGTGGACATATCAAATTTATATTGTTACCTCTGGTTCCATGGTTGTGTTGAATAAATCTAAATAATTTTTTGTTATCATTGTTATCATTAACATAACTATGTATAATAATAAGACAGAAATATTGTATCATGTAATTAAATTTAAGCAAGTTTAGCTCCTTGAATAAATAGGAAGTTGAGTCATATTTTCCACTATATGTAATAGTTCTGATCAGTTTTTTCTGAGTTACAGATACATCCCTTACAATTGACGGCCAAGTACAACCCCAGATGGACAAACAGTATATAATATGAGGATAACACAGGGAGTAGTATATGCTTTTTAAGGCCTCATTTGTTAGGTTATGGCAAATTTTATACTAAATTTCACACGTCTTGGACAGTTTTGAGCAGACAATTTAAATATGATATTTCCAACTTAAATTTTCATCAATAATTACTCCCAAAAATTTCTTACAAGCAACTCTTTTAGCTTCATACCCATTCATATTAATTTGACCAATATTGTGTACTACAGATCTATTTTGAAATAAGATATAGTCAGTTTTGGAAACATTTAGTTTTAATTTATTAACAGAGACCCAGTTGTTAATTTTTTCTAGTTCACTATTTAAAACAGAATGCAGGTAGTCAAGGTTATTGTTACTGCCACCCATGGTGGTAGAGAGAGAGAGAGAGAGAGAGAGAGAGAGAGAGAGAGAGAGAGAGAGAGAGAGAGAGAGAGAGAGAGAGAGAGCATCAACACACATGTATGTGTGTATATGCAGACAGAGAGAGAGGAGAGAGGAGAGAGAGAGAGAGAGAGAGAGAGAGAGAGAGAGAGGCGCCACATAGTGGCAGGAAAGACACAACAGGCCCTTGTTCTTGCTTAGTAAGTATAATCCATATACTGACATACACCTCGAGAGGATAGGCAGACAGAAACTGAGGGGATCCGAGAGCAGACGCATTATTCAGCGGATTTATTCTGGGCTTCAATTACGTAAGTTATGAGAAGCTAACTGCATTAACCTATAATAATTAACATGTAGCATAAAATGATAAATAGAGAGTAAGGATGATGACATTAACTAAATACACTTGTGTAAGGTAGAATCATATATTGTATTCAATGGTTAATAGTAGTTGTTTTATGGCTTCTAGGCAAACCGTACCTATAAAGACGAGTCTGCGATATGGCCCTTTTCTTTATCACCTACTAATAAACTTGACTGCCTTAAAGGCGTCAATAGTTTGCATAAAGCCTAGAGGGAGATGATGAAGACCAGATGCTGAGGTGACGACTGCTACTTCACAGTGGAGAAACTACAGCGACAAAGTAATCAGCTTAAATGAGTCAGAGTGATGAGCGACCGTGAACGAAATATACTGGGGACGAGCAAATGAAAGAACTTCAGAGTGAGGATCGAAAATAGACTCAAAAGTCTACGGAGTGAAACACGAATTTTCAAATAATTTTTTTTTTACATAATAATACAATTCAGCGGCTAATAGAGAGATGAGTCTCAGCCCAGGTAAGGCATAATTTAAGAATCGTGATAGACAGAGGATCACCTGAGAGCTGGTGTATGGAGGAATAGACGAATACAGCATTGTAGAGAGTGTGCCAGTGGCAACAAAGGTGAATAATAAAGGTTGAAACATAGTGATTACTGATTGAACATTGCTGTGGGTTGTCTTGAAGGTCTCAGCAGACCTAAGGGTTAATTATTGCAACGGGGGGAGTGTTTACAGCTAGAGGGAGATAATATCTAAGGAGCCTATTTAAGTACTTGTGAAGGAGGGAGAGTGAACGACAGGTTGAAGAGCATTAAAGGGATAAGCAACGGTTCATGAAACAAAGTAATTGGCCAAATTGGAGTAATGCACAATAACAGGATATTATGTAATGTATACTTCAACAAAGTTGAACAATAAAGGTGAATATAGTGAATACTGATTGAACATTGTTGTGAGTTGTGTTGAAGGTCTCAGCAGACCTAAGAATTAATTATTGCAACAGGGGGAGTGCTTACACTTAGAGGGAGAGTGAAGGACAGATTGAAGAGCATTAAAGGTATAAGCAATGGCTCTTTAAGCCAAATAATTAGCTGAATTTGAGTAATGTACACTAGCAGTATGGAAATTGCCAGGTTATGACGTGATATCATATTGTAAAGGTTGATGCAGTTAATAGACATTTATCTTAACAGTACAATTGAGACAATTTAGAAGGGCTCAAATTAAGTTACCTGCAAGTCTGTTCTATATGTTATCAGTTGCTAGATGCATGACGTGTTGGCTACAGTAGTATGAATGGAGAAGGTTTTCTCTCCGCAACGTGGGAGTGGAGTTCAGGTGTCCCTCCACAGTGTTACAGTGGTAAGTAAGCTACAGTGGTTTGAACGGAGGAGGTTTTCCCTCCGCAACGTGGGAGCGGAGTTCAGGTGTCCCTCCGCAGTGCTACAGTGGTAAGTAAACTACAGTGGTAGAAAAGGAGGAGGTTTTCCCTCCGCAATGTGGGAAGCGGAGTTGTGGAATCCCTCTGCGCTGCTACAGTGGTGTGAACGGAGGAGGCTTTCCCTCCGCAATGTGGGAGCAGAGTTCTGGTGTCCCTCTGCAGTGCTAAAGTAGTGTGAACGGAGGAGGTTTTCCCTCCGCAACATGGGAGCAGAGTTCTGGTGTCCCTCTGCAGTGCTAAAGTAGTGTGAACGGAGGAGGTTTTCCCTCTGCAACGTGGGAGCGGAGTTCAAGTGGCCCTCCGCAGTGTTACAGTGGTAAGTAAGCTACAGTGGTATGAACAGAGGAGGTTTTCCCTCCACAACATGAGAGCAGAGTTAAGGTATTCTTCCGCAATGCTACAGTGGTAAGTTTGCTACAGTGGTAAGTTAGCTACAGTGGTATGAACTGAGGAGGTTTTCCTTCCGCAACGTGGGAAGCGGAGTTGAGGTATCCCTCTGCAGTGCTACAGTGGTAAGTTTGGAGGAGGGTTTCCCTCCGCAACGTGGGAAGCGGAGTTAAGGAATCCCTCCGCAGTGCAGGACCTGTTGACTAACCAAAGCAGAGTTGAAGTTATCCTTCCGCTGTTGTGAAAACGGTGTTGAGGTTATCCCTCCGCAGCGTCGGCTTATTCCGAAAGAGAAAAGATACAGATCTCTTACCCAAACAAGAAATGGAGGCAAATGATAAGTACAGGGGATTGGATATAGGAGAGGGAAGCCATAGGAAGCGGACGGCGACTGAAGGAGAGAAGCAAGATGCCGAGATACTTGCAAGACTAGATATGGAAGCGCACATGAATGAACGGCACGGGGAACAGTCAGGCAAGGCACAGGAGCCGATGAAGAAGAAACCGACAGCAGCAGAGGCAGCCCTGATGACCAGCGTCTTGGAGTCTGTCAAGGAATCCATCAGAGGCATTGTTGAACAATTAATGCAGGAGCAGAGGAACAACGATGATTGGCTGTGAAGGAAGGAGAAGGTGCACGGAATAGAAGTAGTGGAAGAAGGCTCCTGGGAGACAAGGAGCGACACGGGCATGAGCAAGAAGAGAAAGGTAGACAATGAAGGGAACCACGAGGACAAGGATCAAAGGGGCAAGGAAGAGCAAGAGAAGGAGAAGCAACGAACAGATGCAGGAGCCGGAAGAATTGCAGTCCCGGGCCACTCGTGGCTGGTGGAACCCACAGGAGCTGTCCAAACGCGAGTAGGACCAGTGATCGTCAGCCAAGGGAATGCTCTTCAATTCGATGGCCAGACAGAAATAGCTACAGGGACTTCATAGTACAGTTTCGAGAGTACACAGGGCAAAACGCCATGGGGCCTGATGAGAAAATTATGTTACTCATAGATGCATGCGAGAGAGTTAAGTATAACTTAATAAGATTCCTCAAGGTGTACCCAAATGCAGAAGCGGCATGTCAAGAAGCGTTAAGATACCTAGAGGGCTCGTTCTGGTATGACGAGCCACCCACCGAGGTATTGTGGGCACGAATGAGGGAAGGAAGGCGAATCCGTGATGAGAGCATCCGAGGTCTCGACGGACTACAGGTACAGCTGATGGAAGTATGGGAAGGACTGATACGGGAGGCAAAGAATGATCACGACACTGAAATCAGACTGATCAAGGATGCCAGAGGTCGACTGCCCGTGGACATGTCATGCGAGTTCGGAGTGATGTCCCAAATGAAGGAGAATAATACAGGAAGCCCCTGTGGAGCGCCGGATCTCAGATGGGCAGTATCCGAACACGGGATGCGCGAGCAAGAATTGACACAGGTCATGAGTCTCCAAGGGAAACCAGAGGCAATCGAGACGGACCAGAGCGTGGGAAGGTGAAGGAAAGGGGGACAGGGTCTGAACTATGCCAGTTGTGTTATGATAGACATTTGCTCAAGGTTTGCCAGAGCTTCGCAAGGCTAGGGAGTAAGGAGAGTCTGAGGATGGCTGCAAAGTTTAGGGTATGCTTCTGGTGCCTAGGGAAAGGACACAGATTCTCCACGTGCAGAGAAAGGGACCCTTGTGAGGTATGTGACAGTGATTTGCACGCAACGATCCTGCACATCGAATATGACAGTAGGATGACAGGGAGGACTCGTGAACGAGGCAACCGAAGGGACCAGCGATCATCAAACCGAGAAGGAGACGTATGGTTCGAGCGAGACCGAAAAGGCCATGAGCAAGAGAGACGACAACGGTCAGAACAAAGAAGTGACACGCGGGCAGAAGAGATGCTCAGAGCCACTAACTATGCCGGGCGGTCCAGGGAATGACATCAGGAGAAGGGGACAGTTGCCTTGCCTATAGTGGAGGTATATGTCAGGACAGGAAATACGAACATCACACAGAGGGGGTGGGTCAAAACCCTAGCCCTTCTGGACTGCGGGAGTGATCATACATTCTGTTAATGCAGCCTGGTAGACAAGACCAGAACCCCTGGAGTACCAATACAGGTAGAAGTTAACACCATTGACCAGACACAGCAGTGGGACACGAGAATGGTGGACCTGTGGGTAATAACGGCAAAGGCTAGACGCCCCAAAGAGCTGAGGCTCTACGAAGTCATAGTGGTCACCTGCCTGCCAAGGGGAATAACTGATTGCATTGCTAGAAGGGAGGAGATCTGCCGATGGAAGCACATGGCCTCCTTAGGGAAATCATATGTGAGCAAAGGGGAGGACGCTGAGGTGGAAATTCTCATAGGACTTGACCATCCGCGGGCCCTACTCCCGCTAGAGGTCAGGTGGGGGTGTGACGGGGAACCCTTCGCATTGAGGACAGCTCTAGGCTAGACGGTACAGGCGCTTTGCTGCCCAAGGACACAACGGAAACGGCGACGAGTCTCACTGCCATAGCCAAGCTGCCAAGATCAACAAGTGGCAATGAGTCTTTGGAGCAACGAGTACAACGGTTCTGGGAGCTGGACGAGCCCACAGCAAAGGAGGCTCAGGAGGGAGAGGGACTGTCGCCGTTGGACCGGTATGTCTTGAGCCTGTGGGACAGTCGTGTAAGCAGGAGCGGAGAGCACCACGTACTACCGATCCCATTTAAGCAGTCATTGTTGTCTCAGGTCAACAATTGGAAATCGGCTCGTCTCAGATTGGATTCATTAAAGAAGAGACTCAGGAAGGACAGGGCGTTGGGAAACGCCTACAAGGCAGAAATTCAAAAACTCTTGACAGCGGGGTATGCGGAACGAGTGCCGGATCGAGGCCTCCAACTCGGTGGGCAGCGGGTCTGGTATCTACCTCATCATCCGGTACTGAACCCCAGAAAACCAGGGAAGGTGCACATTGTTTTTGACTGCGCAGATATTCATCAAGGCGCGTCTTTAATCTCACAAGTATTACAAGGGCCAAACTTAAACAATAAGCTCATCGGGATTCTTCTTCGGTTTCATCGGGGCAGAGTGGCAGTGACGGCAGATATAGAGGCCATGTTCTATCAGATGAAAGTGGCGGAGACCGACAGGGATGCATTACGTTTCTTATGGAGGAAGGATGATCAAAAACAATATCCCATCGATGTGTTCCGGATGACAGTACACGTGTTTGGGGGTGTGTGGAGTCTGTCCTGTGCGGCTTATGCCCTACGGCAAACGTTTAGCAAGTACGGAAGGTCTTATGATGAGGCGGTGAGGGAAACAGCTAAGAATTTCTATGTCGACGACCTTTTGCATTCCGTGGATGACACGGACCAGGGAGCGGCCATAGCCACGCAGTTGACAAACCTCATGAGTAAAGGAGGATTTCACTTTACAAAATGGTCGAGCAACTTACCAGATGTGCTGAAAGGGATACAGAAGAAAGAGCTCCATAAGTGCGGGACGAGGTCTGAAATACTATCAGTTGCACAACCGGAAGGAAGAGCACTGGGAGTGATATGGGACCAAGCAAAAGACAAGATTGCAGTACAAGTGGAGCTCAAAGATTGTGCGTTCACTAGACGAGGCCTATTGGCAACTTTCAGCGCCGTCTATGACCCTCTCGGAATACTGGCGCCATTTGTAATCCTTGCCAAGATCATCTTCCAGGAAGAGTGCCTGGGTCAGCGGGATTGGAAGGAATGGATGAAAGAGTTACGACAGTTGAAGGGGTTCGCGATACCTAGACACTATCGCAATGGAGCTACGGGAGAACTTGAGCGAGTGGAATTACACACCTTTGCCTACGCATTCCAGTCGGCGTATGGCACCGCCAGCTACCTGCGCTTCATTGACACTAAGGACAGGGTAAGCGTGTCCTTCGTTCTCGGTAAGACCTGTTTAGCCCCTTTGAAGGGAATGAGTATACCTAGGTTGGAGCTGTGTGCCGCCAAGTTTGCTGCCGAAGTAACTGCCATCATCGCCGACGCGCTAGAGGTCAAGCTTGACGACGTCGTGTATTGGACGGACAGTATGCTCGTGCTGCAGTACACCAGCAATCCTAGCAGGCGGTTCAAGACCTATGTTGCTAACAGGGTGGCAGCAATACAGCGTCTGGCACCGATCCGACAATGGCGACATGTGCCCTCAGCACATAACCCAGCAGACGACGTATCGCGTGGCCTTTCGAGCCATGCCATGATGGTGAGGAGCAGGTGGACAAGTGGGCCGGACTTCCTAGGCTACCCAAGGAAGCATTGGCCTCCGGAAAACACTACGCCAACAGGAGACACTGAAGACACGGAGCTGTGACTGCCCTTATCACTGACAGCGTTGGTAACTGAGATTCCACCATCAGCATCTCAACGCCTCTGAAATCAGTTCTCTAGCTGGGATACATTACTGAGATCGGTGGCTTGGCTATGGAGGTTCATCGGGTGGTGTTTTCCCAGGCTGGCCTCTCTGGTGAACAATTATAGCTACATCTCCGTGGACAAGCTACACATGGCTGAACATCGGGTTATTAAGGCCGTGCAAAAGGAGAGTTATGGGGAGGCAGTCAAGACCCTCCAAAGTGGCAAGCCACTCACCAAGAGCTGTGGGATATACTCCTTGGAGCCACACCTAGATTCGAAAGGCTTAGTACGAGTTGGTTGTTCGCCTACATAAAGCCGTGGTGACACAGGACATACATAACCCAATTCTCGTCCCTAAGGACCATCCAGTTACTACCCTCGTTATCCGACGCATCCACCAGGTAAATGCAGGACACATGGGGAGGGAGCACACGATCGCCTCACTGAGAGAAAATTACTATGTCCAACAGGTGCGGCAACTGCTAGATAGATTGCTGAGACAGTGCATCTTGTGCAGAAGGCAAAATGGGCAGCTGCGACCACAGAGACAGGCAGATCTTCCAAATGATAGAGTGGCATATGGATGACCCCCCTTTGAGGCCACAGGACTCGACTGCTTTGGCCACTTCATGGTTACCGTGGGACATGGATACGATAAGAGATGGGGCTGCCTCTTTACGTGCCTTAGCACCAGGGCGGTCCACCTGGAGACACTTACCAGGCTAGATGCTGCAGACCTAATCTTGGCTATCTCTTGGTTCACGTGCAGGAGGGGCATCACGCCACGGCTGTTGCGATCGGAAAATGGCACCAACATGGTACGGGCGTGCAAGGATCTCAAAGAGGCTGCGAAGTCCTGGGAGGCCGACCGAGTGTTACAAACAAGGCTGGCCGAGAGGGAAATACGTTGGATTTTCAAAGCCCCCGGGGTCTCCACACGCAGGAGGTGTCTGGGAGCGACAAATTCGCACTGTAAAGAAAACACTCTATACTCTAATTGGAAATCAGGTGTTGGATGATGGTCGCCTGCAAACCTTATTCTGTGAGGTGGAGCGAATCGTCAATAATCGACCGTTAACTATGGCACAGGAGCCAGGGGATGAGACGGTGCTTACGCCTGCTCACGCTTTATATGCCAGGGTGGATCCCGGCCCTTTCCCAGGAGTTTGGACTGCTGAAGATTGCATCCGACGCCGATGGCGGCACGCACAGCCGCTGGTTGATCAGTTCTGGAAGAGGTGGTTGAGGGAATATCTGCCGAGTTTGCGGAGCAGACAAATTAAAGTCAGGGGGAGTCCAAATCTATCCGTTGGTGATGTGGTTCTCATCATGGATATGCCCACTCCTAGGAATCAGTGGCCACTAGCTAGGGTCATGAAAATCTTCCATAGTGACGATGGGATTGTTTGTCGGGTACGGGTCAGGACGCAGAAGGAGACACTGATGCGGGCACCGATTCATCTCTGCTTACTAACGGGAGTGCACATTCCGGAGACATAATATGCCCACGTGGGGCTTGGTTTCAGCAGCCGCTACTGCTCGACGGGGGGGAGTGTTACCGCCACCCATGGCGGTAGAGAGAGAAAGAGAGAGAGAGAGAGAGAAACAGAGAGAGAGAGAGAGAGGAGAGAGAGAGAGAGAGAGAGAGCAACACACATGTATGTGTGTATGGCTTGTTTTCTATTTTTCAAGTAGCTCTTAAATAACTGTAATGGTGTTCCCCTAATACCCACACAATTTAGGTTTTCTATTAGTATATCATGGTCTAATGAGTCAAATGCTTTGGACAAGTCTAGGAAAACCCTTGCAACAAAGTTTTTATTTTCCAAATTTTGATAAACATCACTTGTAAAGTTCATTATTGCTTTTTCAGTGGTCTTATTATTACGGAATCCGTATTGATTTTCAGATAATAGGTTGAACTTTTCAAGGAATTCTTTAAGTCTGTGAAAAATCGCTTTTTCAAACACTTTACATAAGGACGGTAAGATTAATATAGGTCTATAGTTACTTTCATCATCTTCATTGCCTTACTTGAATATAGGTATTACTTTAGCACTTTTTAGTTTGTCTGGGAAACATCCTTGCTGCAAACATAGATTAATTATGTGGGTAAGTTGGGTACCAATGTAATGGGCAGTGACCTGGAGTAGTTTTGATGGAATTTCATCATATCCCAATGCTGTATTTGGTTTTAAGGTTTTTATATATTTAGTGACTTCCTTCCTTGTTACAGGACACAAGCAAAGCGAAAAGTCTGGTGGATTATTAAGAAACTGGTGGTGTGAGTTTTGTTGCACATTTTGTTGTTCCTGTGTTTGTTGTGCTATAGTTAAGAAATTATTATTAAAGATATTATCAGTGTGGTCATTATCATTTTTTAATTTGATTTCCTTTGAATGATTAAATTGTTTTCATCCCATTAGGCTGTTTATTGTATTCCGGTGGACTTGCTGTTTCCTTGTTCCTTCTTAAGCTTATCCTGAAAATATCCATGTTTTGCAGTTCGAAGTAGTGTTACTAATTTGTTCCTGTAAGATTTATATCTGATTCCAAAAGACAAAGGCCATTTTGATGCAAGCCTTTCTAATCGGTGTTTTTCTTTGATACTATTTTTTAATCCTGCAGTTATATGTGGGCATCTGTTGTTTTTATTATTTTCAGTCGATTTTATTAGAGGAAAGCAGTCTAGAAATTTATATCTAAATGTACAGTGAAATTTATTAAAAGCTTCATTTGTGTTATTTAGGTCTATGATATGTTGCCATTTTTCATGTGATATATCTCTAGTAAATTTAGCTATGTTATCATCAGAGCAATGTCTTTTTTCTACATATGCATCAAATTTATGTTCTTTTTTAAACTGGGAGTATACTGCGAAATGATCTGTTATGTCAGTGTACACTATGTAATTGCTTATGTTGTCTTCAAGATTTTTGGTCCAGATATGATCGATTAGAGATGCACTTTTTTCACTTACTCTCGTAGGTTTAGTAGTTAGTGGAAAGCAGCCATGTGAATACATTATCTTTATAAAATCAGTTACTCTTTGATCATTTATTATAAACAACTCTAAGTTCCAATCACTGAATAAGTAAATAGTTTTGTACTTTTTTCTAGCTGCAAAATCAAATACTTTCAGTAAAGCTCCAAGGAATTCAGGCATGTTCCCCTTTGGTGGTCTATATACAGATGCGAAGAAGGAATTTTCCTTACTGTTATGTACCTGTACACTAACACATTCAATGAATCGTTCCATCATACTGTACTCCTTTACAACACTCGAGCTATACTTATTTGCTACATACATACATACACCTCCACCTTTCCTGTCTCTGTTCTGAGTGTACATGTTATAACCTGTTATATTATACAATGATTCAATATCATTATCCAGCCTAGTCTCCGAAAAACCCATTACATCACATATATTATTTTCTGTTAAACATTGATCAACAAATATTTGAAGATTATTTGCAAGACTTCTAATGTTCATGCACAAAACCAAAAATGCGTTAGATTTATTTAAATGTGAATAAAGTTCATTTAAGTTTATATAAATTAAAAGTGTTGGTGGCGTTTCTCATATTATTCAAAAACAAATCTATTTCATTTTCTAGATCAAGGGGGTTAAATATCATCTTATCAAGCTCATTGATACATAAGTAATTTGGAAGTACTTTGTCGTTGCTTGTTAGCCTTATAAGTTCATCGTCACTAATGGAATAGTATGGAAGGTATCTATTTACAGCCATGGTGAAGAAATAAATTACACTACTTTTACATTTACTGACTTACAAGTTACCACTTATTTCTTCCAAATCTTACCAGGTTCTTCCGTCCATTTATTGGTTTTGGGTGGGATAGTTTTATAGCGCCCATGGCGGGAGAATGGCAGGAGGGAGTGCAGGTGATGACATATCACTCTCCCGCCCCCCCACTCCCGCGCCCCTTACCCCCGCACCACCGATCCTGGTCATCTCCTCAACTACACCACCTACTGCACCAGCCACACTGTCAGTGTTGTATCATTCCTTTGCGATGAGCTTAGTATGCCTAAAGTAGGCTATTTTCCTTTCTGATCTAGCCTTTTTTAGTTGTGGCATCAGTGCAGATTTAATTGCCTGTGATGTAGCACGCAGGTAATCATTAAGGTAGATCTTGGTGCCTTGCAACTTTTTGGCATTTCGCATGACCGTCTGGATGTCACAGTAGCGGGAGACACGAGCCACTATGGGGCAAGGTTTGTCATCACAAAGTGGTCCCACCCTGTGAGCCCTCTCCAACGTCATGCCTTCCAGCTGTAGTTTATCAGATAGCATGGCTGACACCATCGTCGTTGTTTGTTCCCAGGTCTCCCCATCGCATCACTCCTCTACACCGCTTAATCGGATGTTGTCTCTTCTGGAATAATCTTCTAGGTAATTCCAGCGTTCTTCTAAGGAGGTTATTTGTTGATTTGCAGAATTTATTTGTTGAGATAGATTATCGATTGTTTCTTTGTCATTACTCTTTTCTTTCTCATGAATTTTTATAGTCGATTTGAGGTCATCAATTTCTCTCTGGCTGAACTCCAGGCTTTTCGTAAGGTTGGAAACTGTGGATTTGAGTGATTTTATCCTGTCACTAAGCTGTTTCACCATTACCTCCAGAGCATTCTTATATGCATTTTCTTGAGATTCCGATAGTTTGGTAAAAACAGTTGAATCTGTTGTTGTCAAGCAGAGCCGCGGTGGAAGCTCAATGACGTCACAACACCAGTGCGCATGCGCAGTAATCATCCAATGGGTCAAGAGGGGATGTAGACTAGGGATTCAAATATCTCAAATATTTCACTTCAAGAAAAAACAAGATCAGCACTACTCACAACTCATGCAAATCATTCTAGAGAGTCACTGTGGTCTTAGATACCTAGCTTGGGTGATTTAGCGTCCGTAGCAAGTCTCCAGAAATACATATAAATGGCATAGTAAGAGCAGCATATGCATTCTTATCAAATGTAAGGGTAGCCTTCAGGCACATGGACAAGGAAATGTTCAGAAATATCTATGTAACCTATGTGAGGCTGAAACTCGAATATGCAGTCCCCTTTTGGAATCCACACTTGAAAAAGCACATAGCTAACCTTGAATAAGATCAAAGACATGCCACAAAACTGGTGCCAGAAATACGCAATTTCAGTTATGATGAGAGGCTGAGAGAATTAGACTTACCATCACTCGAAGATAGAAGATTGAAGGGGGATATGGTGACAGTCTTTGAATTCCTTCATGGTTATGATAGAGTGGATAGGGATCGATATTTTGATATGGCTGGCTCTAGAACTAGAGGTCATAGTTTGGAGCTTGGTAAGAAAAGTTCTTTGCAGTATGTAAGGAAGTACTTTTTCAGCGTAAAAGTAGTTGATAATTGGGATTGGCTAAGCGAGGAGGTAGTTAATGCTATCTCAATCCATAGTTTTAAGGACAGGTATGATAAGTATCACTAAGTATAAAATGGAACCGATCAGGAGACGAGAAGATATGAGCTTTGGGCTCTTTCCCGTAAACACAATTAGGTAAGTACAATTAGGTAAGTACAGTCTCTTGTTTATTTCTAAATATTGGAGAGCTCTAAACCTGTAAACATTGCCAGTCACACACACAGGATCTGCCGAGGGTGAATCAACACTAACAACTACAAATGAAGCAGATCAGGAACAAACTGTAGCAGTGAATGAACAAATTGTAGCAGTGAATGAACAAATTACAGCAGTGAATGAACAAACTCTCGCAGATAATGACCGAGAACTACAGTGCAAAAATAACTCCTATGAAAAGATGCTCAAAGACTTAAAAGAGCAAATAGCCACATTAATGATTCAGCTTGAACACATGACAAATGAATCATTTAAGGGTTGTCCTATATCATCTCAAAATGATAAAGACAGTGACAAGGAAATAGCTCAAAGAACCCAAAAATCATGCGCTGCTAAAGACAAAGGTAAAGCCCTCATACTTGAGCAGGTAAAATTCTTTAACACTGCAGATAATTAGATGCAGATATCACTCTCCCAACTTTCTATTCTTTAATTTTTTCTTTCTTTCTAATTAATCACACCCTTCTTACTACAATGAACCTGTCTCTTATCTCTATGTCATACCTTTTCTTCATAAATAGATATGTGTGTGTGTGTGCATGTGCATGCATATTATTGACGCCTTTAAAGCAGTCAAGTTTATTAGTAGGTGATAAAGCAAAGGGCCATATTGCAGACTCGTCTTTATAGGTACGATTTGCCTAGAAGCCATAAAACAACTACTATTAATCATTTGAATACAATATATGATTCTACCTTACACAAGTGCATTTAGTTAATGTCATCATCCTTACTCTCTATTTATCATTTTATGCTACATGTTAAGTATTATAGGTTAATGCAATTAGCTTCTCATAACTTACGTAATTGTGGCCCAGAATAAATCCGCTGAATAATGCGTCTGCTCTCGGATCCACTCAGTTTCTTTCTGCCTATCCTCTCGAGGTGTATGGTAGTATATGGATTATACTTACTAAGCAAGAACAAGGGCCTGTTGTGTCTTTCCTGCCACTCCGTGGTGCCCCTCTCTCTCTCTCTCTCTCTCTCTGTCTGCATATACACACATACATGTGTGTTGCTGCCTCTCTCTCTCTCTCTCTCTCTCCTCTCTCTCTCTCTCTCTACCGCCATGGGTGGCGGCAACACTCCCCCCGTCGAGCAGTAGCGGCTGCCGAAACCAAGCCCCACTTGGGCATATTACGTCTCCGGAATGTGCATTCCCAGCTTGGGAAAGCGCCACCCGATGAACCTCCATAGCCAGGCCACCGATCTCAGTAATGTATCCCAGCTAGAGAACTGGTTCCAGAGGCGTTGAGATGCTGATGGTGGAGTCTCAGTTACCAACGCTGTCAGTGATAAGGGCGGTCGCAGCTCCATATCTTCAGTGTCTCCTGTTGGCGTAGTGTTTTCCGGGGGCCAATGCTTCCTTGGGTAGCCTAGGAAGTCCAGCCCACTTGTCCACCTGCTCCTCACCATCATGGCATGACTAGAAAGGCCCCGTGATATGTCGTCTGCTAGATTATGTGCTGAGGGCACGTGTCGCCATTGTCGGATCGGTGCCAGACGATGAATTGCTGCCACCCTGTTAGCAACGTAGGTCTTGAACCACCTGCTAGGATTGCTGATGTACTGCAGCACGATCATACTGTCCGTCCAATACACGATGTCGTCAAGCTTGACCTCTAGCTCGTCGGCGATGATGGCAGTTACTTCGGCAGCAAGCTTGGCGGAACACAGCTCCAACCTAGGTATACTCATTCCCTTTGAAGGGGCTAAGCGTGTCTTACCGAGAATGAAGGACACGCTTACCCTGTCCTTAGTGTCAATGAAGAGCAGGTAGCTGGCGGTGCCATACGACGACTGGGATGCGTCGGCGAAGGTGTGTAATTCCACTCGCTAATGTTCTCCCGTAGCCCATTGCGATAGTCTCTAGGTATCGCGAACCCCTTCAACTGTCGGAAAGTGTGCATCCATTCCTTCCAATCCCGCTGACCTTGCTTGCTGATAGTTTCGTTCCATCCCTTACCAGTCCAGCACTCTTCCTGGAAGATGATCTTGGCGGTGACTACGAAAGTCGCCAGTATTCCGAGAGGGTCATAGACGACACTGAAAGTTGTCAATATGCTTCGTCTAGTGAGCGCGCAATCTTTGAGCTCCACTCGTACCGCAAACTCGTCCTTTACTTGGTCCCATATCACTCCAGTGCCCTTCCTTCCGGTTGTGCAGCAGTTACTATTTCAGACCTTGTCTTGCACTCATGAAGCTCCTTCTACTGTATTCCTTTCAGCATGCCTGGCTCGTTGCTCAACCATTTCGTGAGGTGAAATCCTCCTTTACTCATTAGGTTTGTCAACTGCCTGGCTATGGCCGTCGCCTGATTCGCGTCATTCACGGTATGCATAAGGTCGTCGACAGAGAAATTCTTAGAGGTGTCCCTCACCACCTCATTGTATGACCTTCCGTACTCTCTAACCATTTGCCGTAGGGCATAAGCCGCACAGGCCGGACACCACACCCCCCAAACACATGTACTGTCATCCAGAACGCTTCGATGGGAGTTTGTTCTCGATCGTCCTTCCTCCATTAGAAGCGTAAGGATCCCTTTCGTTCTCCGCTGCTCTCACCTGATAGAACATGGCCTCTATGTCTGCCATCACTGTCACTATGCCCTGTCAAAACTGAAGAAGAATCCCATGAGCTAACTGTTGAAGTCTAGCCCTTATAGTACTTGTGAGTTCAAAGACACGCCTTGATGAGTCGCAGTGCAGTCAAAAACAATGCGCACCTTCCCTGGTTTGCTGGGGTTCAGTACCGGATGATGAGGTAGGCACCAGATCAGCTGCCCACCGAGTCGGTCTTGATCTGGATCTTGTTCCATGTACCCCACAGTCAAGAGTTTTTGAAATTCTGCCTTGTAGGCGCTTCCCAACATCCTATCCTTCCTGAGCCTGTTCTTTAGTGAATCCAATCTGTGACGAGCTGATCTCCATTTGCTGACCTGAGGCAACGATGACTGATTGAATGAGATCGGCAGTATGTAGTGATTTCCACTCCTGTTTACACGACTGTCCCACAGGCTGAAGACATACTGTTCCAACGGCTACAGCCCCTCTTTCTCCTGAGCCTCCTTTGCTGTGGGCTCGTCCAGGTCCCAGAACCGTTGTAATCGTTCCTCCAAAGACTCATTGCCACTTGTTGATCTTGGCAGCTTGGCTATGGCAGTGAGGCTCGTTGACGTTTCTGTTGTGTCCCTGGGCAGCAAGGCGTCCTGTACTGTCCAGCCTAGAGCTGTCCTCGATGCGAAGGGTTCCCCATCCTGATGTACACCTCCACTACAGGCAAGGCAACTGTCCCCCTTTTCTGATGTCATTCCCTGGATCGTCCGGCATAATTAGTGGCTCATAGCTTATCTTCTGATGCATGTCACCTCTTTGTTCTGACCGTCATCGTCTCTCTTGACCATGGCCTTTTCGTTCTCGCTCGCACCATGTGTCACCTTTTCGGATTGATGGTCGCTGGTTCCTTCGGTTGTCTCGTTCACTAGTCCTCCCTGTCGACCTATTGTCATAATCCGTGTGCAGGATCGTCGCGTGCGAGTCACTCTCACGTACTTCACATGACTTTCTTTCTTGGCATATGGTGACTCCGTGTTCTGCTTTAGGCACCCGAAGCATACCCAAAACTTTGCAGCCACCCTCAGGCGCTCCTTACTCACTAGCCTTGTGAAGCTCCAGTAGGCCTTGAGCAAATGTCTATCATGACACAATTGGCATAGTTCAGACCCTGTCTCCCTTTCCTTTGCCTTTCCGCACTCTGGTCCATCTCAGTTGCCTCTGGTTTCCCTTGGAGACCTACGACCAGTGTCAATTCTTGCCAGCACATCCCACGTTCGGATATTGCCCATCTGCCCTGCGATGTACCTTATGAGATCTGTTGCTCCACATAGGCTTCCTGTGTTATGCTCTTTCATTTGGGACATCATTCCTAACTCACATGACATTTTCACAGTCAATTGACCCCATGCATCCTTGATCAGTCTGATTTCAGTGTCGCAATCATTCCTTGCCTCCCGTATCAGTCCATCTCACACTTCCATCAACTGCACCTGCAGTCCATCGAGCCAAAGAGCATTCCCTTGTCTGTTCATCACCGGACCTGCTCGCAATTGGGCAGCTCCTGTGGGTTCCACTAGCCATGAGTGGACCGGAATAGCGTTTCTTCTGGCTTCCGCATCCATTTGTTGCTTCTCCCTCTCTTGCTCTTTCTTGCCCTGTTGATCCTTGCCATCATTGTTCCCTTCGCCCTATGCCTTTCCCCTTTTGCTCGTACTCGTATCACTCCTTGTTCTCCTCAGACCTTTTTCCACCAATTCTATTCCGTGCACCCGCTCCTTCCTTAGCAGCCGTTCATCATTGTCCCACTGCTCATGCATTATCTGTTCAGCTATACCTCTGATGGATTCTTTGGCGGACTCCAAGACACTGATCATCAGGGCTTCCTCTGTTGCTGTCGGTAGCTTCTTCATCGGCTCCTGTGCCTCGCCTGTCAGTTCTCCATGCCGTTCATTCACGAGTGTCTCTATATATGTTCTTGTAATTATCTTGGCATCTTGCTTCTTGCCTTCAGTTGTCGTCCACATCCTAGGGCTTCCCTTTTCTATATTCAATTTCCTATTCTTATCATTTGTTTCCATTTCTTATTCGGGTAAGCGATCTGCCTCTTTCCTCAGTCGGACTAAGCTGACGCTGCGGGTGGGTAACCTTAACTCCGCTTTTACAATTATGGAAGGGTTATTTCAACTCCGCTTTGGTTAGTCAACAGGTCCTGCAATGCGGAGGGATACCTCAATTTCGCTTCCTATATTGCGGATGGAAAAACCTCCTACGTTCACACCACTGTAGCACTGTGGTGGGATATCCCAACTCCGATTCCCACATTGCGGAGGGAAAACCTCCTCCGTTCATACCACTGCAGCTAACTTACCACTGCAGCATGGCATATGGACTGTAGCTAACTTACCGCTGTAGCATTCCAAAGGGATACCTCCACTCCGCTTCCCACATTACAAAAGGAAAACCTATGTTCATACCACTGTAGCACTGCAGAGAGATTCCTCAACTCCGCTTCCCACTTCGTGGAGGGAAAACCTCCTCCGTACTTACCACTGTAGCTAACTCACCACTGTTGCATTCTGTAGGAATATCTCAACTCCGGTTTCCACATTGAAGAGGGAAAACCTCCTCCGTTCTTACCACTGTAGCAAACTTACCACTGTAGCATTGCGGAGGAACACCTTAACTCCGCTCTCATGATGCGGAGGGACAACCTCCTCCGTTCATACCAATGTAGTTTACTTACCACTGTAACACTCCAGAGGGATATCTCAACTCCAGTTCCTACGTTGCGGAGCGAAAACCTCCTCCGTTCTTACCACTGTAGCAAACTTACCACTGTACCATTGCGGAGGAACACCTTAACCCCGCTCTCATGTCGCGGAGGGACAACCTCCTCTGTTCATACCACTGTAGCTTACTTACCACTGTAACACTGCGGAGGGACACCTGAACTTCGCTCCCACGTTGCGGAGGGAAAACCTCTTCCGTTCACACTACTGTAGCACTGCGGAGGGACACCAGAACTCCGCTCCCACGTTGCGGAGGGAAAAGCTCCTCCATTCACACCACTGTAGCAGCGTGGAGGGATTCCACAACTCCACTTCCCACGTTGCGGAGGGAAAACCTTCTCCGTTTCTACCACTGTAGCCTACTTACCACTGTAGCACTGCGGAGGGACACCTGAACTCGCCTTCCACAATGCGGAGGGACAACATCCTCCGCTCAAACCTCTGTATCTTACTTACCACTGTAGCTCTGCGGAGGGACACCTGAACTCCACTCCCATGTTGCGGTGGGAAACCTCCGTTTTTACCACTGTAGCTTACTTACCACTGTAGCACTGCGGAGGGACACCTGAACTCCACTCCTACATTGCGGAGGGACAACCTCCTCCATTCATACTACTGTAGCCAACACGTCATGCATCTAGTAACCGATAACATTTAGAACAGACTTTGCAATTGCAAGTACATGAATATGAGCCCTACTAATTTGTCTCAATTTTACTGTTAAGATAAATATCACTTAACTGCATCAACCTTTACAATATAGCAATTATGTAATAACCTGACAATTTCCTTACTGCTATTGTACATTACTCAAGTCAAGCTAATTATTTGGCTTCATGAGCCGTTGCTTATACCTTTAACATTACTCAAATCCAGCTAATAACTTGGCTTCATGAGCCATTGCTTATACCTTTAATGCTTTTCAATCTGACCTTCACTCTCCCTCTAGGTGTAAGCACTCATCCCGTTGCAACGATAAATTTTTAGGTCTGCTGAGACCTTCAACACAACTCACAACAATGTTCAATCAGTAATCACTATGTTCACCTTTATTATTCACCGTTGTTGAAATATATCCCATAATAACCTGACAATTTCCTTAGTGCTATTGTACATTACTCAAATCCAGCTAATTACTTGACATCATGAGCCGTTGCTTATACCTTTAATATCACTCAAATCCAGCTAATTACTTGGCTTCATGAGCCATTGCTTATACCTTTAATGCTCTTCAATCTGTCCTTCACTCTCCCTCTAGGTGTAAGCACTCCCCCCATTGCAATAATTAATTTTTAGGTCTGCTGAGACCTTCAACACAACTCACAACAATGTTCAATCAGTAAGCACTATGTTTCAACCTTTATTATTCACCTTTGTTGCTGCCGGCACATACTCTACAATGCCGTATTCGTCTGTTCCTCCATACACAAGCTCTCAGGTGATCCTCTGTCTATCACGATTCTTAAATTATGCCTTACCTGGGCTGAGACTCATCTCTCTATTAGCCGCTGAAATGCCTTATGTGAATTTTATTTTGGGGGGTGTTGAAATTTCGTGTTTCACCCCGTAGACTTTTGCGTCTATTTTCGATCCTCACTCTGAAGTTCTTTCATTTGCTCGTCCCAGTATATTTCATTCACGGTCGCTCATCACTCTGACTCCTTTAAGGTGATTACTTCGTCGCCGTAGTCTCTCCACTGTGACGTAGCGGTCGTCACCTCAGCGTCTGGTCTTCATCATCACCCTCTAGACTTTATGCAAACTATTGACGCCTTTAAGGCAGTCAAGTTTATTAGTAGGTGATAAAGAAAAGGTCCATATCGCAGACTCGTCTTTATAGGTACGGTTTGCCTAGAAACCATAAAGCAACTACTATTAATCATTGAATACAATATATGATTCTACCTTATACAAGTGTCTTTAGTTAATGTCATCATCCTTACTCTCTACTTATCATTTTATGCTACATGTTAAGTATTATAGGTTAATGCAGTTAGCTTCTCATAACTTACGTAATTGAGGCCCAGAATAAATCCGCTGAATAATACGCCTGCTCTCGGATCCACTCAGCTTCTGTCTGCCTATCCTCTCCAGGTGTATGGTAGCATATGGATTATACTTACTAAGCAAGAACAAGGGCCTGTTGTGTCTTTCCTGCCACTATGTGGCGCCCCTCTCTCTCTCTCTCTCTGTGTCTGCATATACACACATACATGTGTGTTGCTGCTCTCTCTCTCTCTCTCTCTCTCTCTCTCTCTCTCTCTCTCTCTCTCTCTCTCTCCTCTCTCTCTCCTCTCTCTACCGCCATGGGTGGCGGTAACACATATATAAGAAGTGATTGTAATATTAATCATTAACGTCCTGATTATTACTATAATTAGGTATTTTCATGTGTGAATGCATGTGTGTGCATGTGTCTGCATATATATATGCAGGTATGTGCACATATATATCTGTATGCTTGTATGTGTGAATCATCATTCTCATAACTGTCACCATAATTGTTGTTATGACACAGGTGATTGTTATTGTACTCATTACTTTTGTAATTATTACTGTAATTCTTGATATCAAGGCCCTAATTATCAGTTCTGATCTTTTCATGCATTAAAAAATCTTAACTTTCTATATTCATTCTTTGAAGAAAAGATTAGTGGATATTTTGCACTATGTTAAAAAAGAGAAACCAACGATTGTATGTCTGCAAGAAAATTTGCACACTCATCAGTTATGCAACATAGGAGGCTATTCCAAATATTCGCTTGATAGCAAGCAATGCCTCACCACTTATATTAGTAACTGCATTCCCCATCAGTTAATCGAACCCAACACTAATCCAAGTAATGATGGTGAGGATAACAAGAATGTCACATACATGCTTTTCAAAATAAATGTCAAAACCAATTCTTTTAATGTTTGTAATACATATATTGGAACTGATGCCTTCAATGAAGCAAAATTACCACATCCTCTTATTTATGAGAACATTATATTCGCTGGAGATTTTAATGCAAGGCACGAAGAATTTGCAGAAACATATGATAACACCTGTAATTACAATGGCAGACGGCTGTATGAGTTTATTAGTGATAACAATTTTAGCTAACTAGGACCACGTTTGCGTACCCACCTTAGAGGTGCTAGACTAGACTACATATATTATCATGGCTTAGAATATGGGAAAGACTTTACTTGTAGAATAGATGCTCTTTTGTCTGACCATTTTGCACTTGAGAACACATTCCTACTCGATTCCGGCAAATGTCAAGCACATAAACGAAAGCAGATAAATATTCCTATCGAAGTCGTTGCCCCTTTTCGCTCTTTTATGGCTTCTAAATTTGAAAATATAGATATTCAGACCATTACAGGTCAAGAAATCTATGATCTCTTGATAGTACGGATTTTTTTATTCCCTAGAACTTACATACACAAGCCTAAACACAAAGCAATCAAGAAGAAAAATTGGACAGAAGATAACAAGCTAAACACATTTAAAAAACAGGTAGACTGTGCAGTTGATATGTATAAAAGGGACAACAATGCAACCACTCTTGAAAATCTGCTACTTACGCTACGAGAGTACCGTGAGCTTAAAAGTGATGTCCGAATTAAGCACTTTCAACACTTCCTATAGTCTATCAATGCTCATGCTATTAGTTCTAAAATTTGGCAGTCAATTAATGCTCTGGTAGGCAAAAACATCAGTGTGTCACAAACAAATGATTCCCAAACTCTTGCTGAAGAATTTCTCTTACAATACTCTAAGACATCTTCCTTTGAAAACCTTCCCTGCGATATTCAACAATGATTAAGAAATCTTGACTTTCAAAGAATGATGAAGATAGAATTATCTTGTGCAAGAACAATGGAAGAGGATAGATTCATTGACTACATAACCAAAAATGAGTTGGACTTTGCTCTCTCCCATGGGAAGAGCACCTCTCCGGGTGAGGATAGCATTACATACCAAGTAATCCGAGATCTCAATGATGATATTTGTAATGGTATTAATCCAATTCAGATTTTATTCAGCACTATTTATAATGAGGGCACGCTTCAAAAACAATGGAAAAAAAGCATTATTATTCCAATTCCAAAAAAAGAAAGTACAAAATTAAGACCTATCTCTCTGACATCCTGCTTCTGCAAAGCCTTTGAGAGAGTCATTCTTAACAGACTTGATTTCACTCTCGAGGGAAAATTAACAAATAATTTGTATGGATTTAGGAAAGGAAAAAGTACCAAAGAGTGTTTTGTAGAATTTATGAATGCTGAGCACTGCTCTGACGGCACTGTTTTTCTAGATTTGCAAAATGCCTTTGATATTGCAAACAGAACCGTTATTTTGGATCATTTAACAACTTTAGGGGTCAAAGGTAACCTACTGCACCTTATTTGATGCTACCTAAGTAGTTGAACCTCTAAAGTGTACTATAAAGGCTATCTTAATTCCAGTGAAAAGGAATTTACACTGGGAACTCCTCAGAGAGGAATTCTGTCTCCTCTTCTCTTTAGCATCTTAATGGATAAGCTTCTCAAGTCTCTTAGACTACCAAATGATGAATGCACCATCGTATGTTATGCAGACGACATTTGTATAAGGGCACCTTCTGCCAATGATATGCAAATAATACTTGATGAATTTTCTCAAGTACCAGAAGACATTCTCGTCATTCAGCTCCAAAAACAAAGTACATTTCCAGTATGTCGCAAGAACCTCACCTTGTATTAAGCAATCAAATGGTTAAGGTGTGCGAAAATCACAAATATTTGTGAATACCAGTTCCTTCTCCCCCCTCACACAGAGTATGTCAAAGATTTGTGTGAAAGACTGCAACAGAGTCAGACCGTTAAAGCTTCTTGCCAATAGGGTATCTGGTGTTGGTATTAACATATGCCGAACTTTCTATCTCGCATATGTCAGGTCATTAGTCGACTATCATACCCTGCAGCTTTGTACTGTGACTACCTCTATCTTAAGACCCATAGAAAAAATTCAAAACAAAGCTATGAGGATTATTCTTGGCTGCCCTATGAGCACCAGAATTATTAATATGCAACATGAATTAAACCTCCCACCTTTGATAGAACATATCAAACAGTCAGCTGTGATATTTGGTGTTAAATTAGCAAAATTAGCTCAGCTTCATCCATGTAATGCTGGTCATTTGCAAGGGCCGCAGTCAGCACCAACAATCATTAAATCACTATAAAAGGTAACATACAATATGAAAGACAAATTCACCCCAAGATATTTAAGCTTATAACAAATGAGACAAAAAAAATAATGTAACACTATTTACTGAGAGTGGTCCTGAACGATTAATAAATCCTTGCAAGGGGATTGGGCCAGAAATTCTCTTTCCAATATTATCATCTGGTCCGAATGTGGTCCAATTATTAAAAAACATCAATGGTTAGATGAAATTGAAGTCTTTATTGGAACTAATTTCCCAAATAACAATGAAACACTCTGCATTTACACTGATGGGTCTCACACAAACAGTACAGGAGGGTCTGGGTGCAGCATTATAGTTTATGATAATTTTGAAGGGCAGCAAATATTTGACAAAGATGTCAAAGTGGTCATCAATCACCGAATGTGAAATTGTTGGACTAAAACTTGCTATTGATCATGTTCTCAGTGCTAGGAGAAATGCTATCATAAACTGTGACTAACAGAGTGTGTTTCTGTCACTGAGATAATTAAAAAGCTCCTACAAAACTTACAAGGCTGAAATTCAAGAGGTTCTTATTAACTGCACAAAACTTAAACTCCAAGTTAAGTTTTCATGGGTACCCTCCCATGTTGGGATAGTAGGTAATGAAAAGGCTGACAGGCTGGCAAAAATGGCAACTAAGAGTTCAGTGTCTGAATCTATAACCACACTGACTCAGTTCAAAACAATGTTGTATAATGAGATTATGGAAGAGCAAGAACTTTCTACACTCACACAACATGAAATCAGCTGTTCAGTCCAACATTACGAAAACTTCAGAAGGATGAGACACAAATGCAGCATGGGTAAAATGCTTACATGTGACTGTGATTGACTTGCCCCCCGCATTA
>JAXCGZ010015323.1:27500-57500 GCA_037179515.1 Halocaridina rubra | reverse complement strand
ATCACATTTACCAAATATGAAATAAAATAAATAAATAAATAAATAAATAAAAAAGGAAACATAATAATTCTCTGCTCTACCCACTTCTTTTCCACCTCGAATGCACTTTTCTACCTTAACCCACCCATGTGCAATATATTTTCATATTGGTTTTTATATATTCAGACCACCCACACGCGACCCTTGCTGGTCCATCTTGTGGAAACTTGACCCATATGGCTTTGTGTGTGATTACCTAATTGTGATTACCTAATTGTGTTTACGGGAAAGAGCCCAAAGCTCGTATCTTCCCGTCTCCTGATCGGTTCCATTTTATACTTAGTCATACTTATCATACCTGTCCTTAAAACTATGGATTGAGATAGCATTAACTACCTCCTCGCTTAGCGAATTCCAATTATCAATTACTCTTACACTGAAAAAGTATTTCCTTACATCCTGCGAAGAAGTTTTCTTACGAAGCTTCAAACTATGACCTCTAGTTCTAGAGCCAGCCATATCAAAATATCGATCCCTATCCACTCTATCATAACCATGAAGGAATTTAAAGACTGTCACCATATCCCCCCTCACTCTTCTAGCTTCCAGTGATGGTAAGTCTAATTCCCTAAGCCTCTCATCATAACTGAGATTGCGTATTTCTGGCACCAGTTTCGTGGCATGTCTTTGAACTTTTTCAAGATTAGCTATGTGCTTTTTCAAGTGCGGATTCCAAAAGGGGGCTGCATATTCGAGTTTTGGCCTCACATAAGTTACATAAATATTTCTGAACATTTCCTTGTCCATGTGCCTGAAGGCTACCCTTACATTTGATAAGAATGCATATTCTGCCCTTACTATGCCATTTATATGTATTTCTGGAGACAAATCTGCCAGTATGTTTATTCCTAGATCTCTCTCATTTTCTGTCTCTTCAAGTTGTACTCCAGCCACCTAGTAGTCAAGCTTGGGCCTTCTTGCACTTGTACCCATTCTCATTACCTTACATTTTGAAGTATTGAATTTCATTAGCCACTATTCTGACCACTCATGCAGATTATTTAGATCCTCCTGAAGTTCTCTACCATTGTTCTCGTTTTTTACTTTCTTCACAATCTTTGCATCATCTGCAAACATATTCATGAATGAATTTACAGACTCTGGTGTGCTTGCGTGTGTGTGATTACCTAATTGTGATTACCTAATTGTGTTTACGGGAAAGAGCCCAAAGCTCGTATCTTCCCGTCTCCTGATCGGTTCCATTTTATACTTAGTGAGGTTCCATTTTATACTTAGTGTGTGTGTGTATGTGTGTGTGTACCTTCATATTAGTTTTAGCTTTATTTTCGCTATTATTTTTATCTTATTATCGTTATTTCTTAATAGATGTCTCAGCTTATACCACACAAGTTACGTACATTACCTTGTATGCTATGATTATTATTATTATTATTATTATTATTATTATTATTATTATTATTATTATTATTATTATTATTATTATTATTATTATTATTATTATTATTATTATTATTATTATTATTATTATTATTTTTATTATTATTATTGTTATTATTATTATTATTATTATTATTATTATTATTATTATTATTATTATTATTATTATTATTAGTAGTAGTAGTAGTAGTAGTAGTAGTAGTAGTAGTAGTATGAAGTTATTTTCCATTCTTATTGTTTATTCCTATTTGACTTAGTAATGTTATTATACTATGTACATTTTTTCTAATTAGGTATAATCTTAAAAAGTGTACTCTTAGTTTTTATTTTTTTTTATTTATTCAGATAACTGTACATGGGGACATGTGCACATGAACACTCCCAGTGATACTATAGTTGATAAACATTACAATCTATTTGGTAATGTATAAATAAAATATTAATAGAATTTGCAATTAATTTTAAATATCATAGCAAGTAATTAATAATAAAATATAGTGTAATAATTGATTGATGGCAGATGAGCACTCTGTGATTATTAGATAAGAGTAATATTATCATGGTTTACATGTATTAATAGCAGATGAGCACTCTGCGATTATTAATTAAGAGTAATATTTGTAACAATATTTTCAATAGCCTTGTTGAGCGCCATCATCTAAATTTATTTTCCACTTTTCAGTAATACTACTGCAGACAATTTGAAGCAGATATAGAATTACTATTTTCAGGTTAGAGTAATAACTAGTTACATATACATATGCATGCATTAATTAGATAAGCAATAGAAATGCCACTGGGGCCTCATAGTCATACATATCAAGGGGAGAAACAAAAACAAACAAACAAACAAACTTTATTTCCATTTCATTATACAATGGGTATTCGTCAGCCGGGGCAAGCTCCAACCCCACACTGTGGTGTCCAACCACAGCAGTTCCTGCCAGTAAGCAGCTTAAGCTCTCGGTCTTGGACGGGAACCGATCTTTCGAACTTGTGAATGCAAAGCCAGCGCGTTACCACTGTACTAGCCAGCAGGCAGAGAGAGAGAGAGAGAGAGAGAGAGAGAGAGAGAGAGAGAGAGAGAGAGAGAGAGAGAGAGAGAGAGAGAGAGAGAGAGAGTCAAAGTCAAAGTCAAAGTCAAAAACTTTATTCCATCAAAAATGGCTATTACATGATAATTAATCTAATTACAAATTACAATGTAAAATGTCAAAATAAAACAAATGAAATTTACAAAGCACATAATCAAAATATTTACACATTAAAATAAGCAGAGAGAGAGAGAGAGAGAGAGAGAGAGAGAGAGAGAGAGAGAGAGAGAGAGAGAGAGAGAGAGAGAGAGAGAGAGAGAGAGAGAGAGAGAGATTATTTTTATTTTATTAATTTATTGCGCCAAGGCGTCAGACATTACATGAGTTCATACAAATAATGCTTCAAATGGATATAAAACCAAGAATTGAACATGGTTTACAGGGAGGTGTACATATTGATAAAACATTGCTGCATACTAACACACAACTCACAGAATGGCAGCACAGAGTACATTATATGCAAAAGTAAAGCTCAGAGAAACGCAGAATGCACAAACAGAATTATATAGCAACATACAGAAAATATATGTATAATTCAATATAATTAATGGCCACCAAAGTGAGGAAAACGAGCAAGAATAACATCAAGGTTGTCATCATTAAGTAAAAATGAGCAGATCTGTATTAAGTTCTGACCTCGTGGTAAAACATCTCTCACTGTGGGGCACTGAAGACAATAGTGGTCAAGAGTGTTAGCATTAGTTCGGTCGCATAATGTACAGGAGGTGTACTGTGGCATATCTAGAGTCTGGGAGACCTGCCATAAAGGCCGATACCCCATTCTGAGCCGAGCACTAACTACATTGTTTTTCCGCACCATTAACCCGCGTCTGCGATACTTGTAGCGACTGTGAAGAAAGTGATCATGGTGCTGTATGGACACACTGTTGGCCCTCTCCGTGTCCCTGCGCTGGACCGTCATGGCAAACCCAGCTGAGTAGATGATGTTACGTAGGCATCGGAGGGAGGGCTCAGCGTCCACAGCATGCCCATCCAGCATACAGGCCGCCTTGGCAAGACGATCCGCTGTGTCGTTGCCAGTCAGCCCAATGTGGGATGGAGTCCACACAAATGACACAACAAGAGAAGCATCCCGAGCGGCTGCAAGGCGACATAGTATATCTCCCACAGCACGGCCAAGAGAGAGAGAGAGAGAGAGAGAGAGAGAGGAGAACTAGAGTGAGATGTTTTTTTTTATTTATTCAGATATCTGTACATGGGGACATGTGCACATGGGCACTCCCAGTGATATTGCAGTTGATAAACATTACAATCTATATTTGGTTATGTATAAATAAAATATTAATAGAATTCGCAATTAATTTTAAATATCATAGCAAGTAATTAATAATAAAATATAGTGTAATAATTGAAGAGTAATTGAAGAGTAATATTTGTAACAATATTTTCAATAGCCCTTGTTGAGTGCTATAAATTACATTTCACTTTTCAGCAGTACTACTGTAGACAATTTGAAGCAGATATAGAATAACAATTTTCAGGTTAGAATAATAAGTAGGTACATATACATATGCATGCATTAATTAGATGAGCAATAGAAACACCACTGGGGCTTCATAGTCATACATATCAAGGAGAGATAGATAGATAGATAGAGAGAGAGAGAGAGAGAGAGAGAGAGAGAGAGAGAGAGAGAGAGAGAGAGAGAGAGAGAGAGAGAGAGAGAGAGAGAGAGAGAGAGAGAGAGAGAGAGAGAGAGAGGTTTGTGGTATTCATTTCAGCAAAAGGAGTTTGTGATATTCATTTCAACAAAAGAAGTTATTTGTCCTTTCCACAGATAAAGATGCATACATGCATACTCATACACATCATTGTCATCTGAGGGTAACACAGCAAAGGAAAGTGCATGTAATTAATCGCATATACGTACACATATAAACCTAAGCATACATGCATACACACATAAACACAGCACCATATAATGGGAGATAAATTTGGAAGGAAGAGAAAAAGAAAGATTGAAAGCCCTTCCTCTTCTCTACCCTTCAAATTATGTACATGACAGAGAATTTCGTCGGCTTAATCCATTGTTACTATTATTACTACTATTGTTATTATTATCATGATTATTATTATTATCATTATTAATATTATTATTATTATTATCATGATTATTATTATTATTATTATTATTATTATATTATTATTATTATTATTATTATTATTATTATTATTATTATTATTATTATTATTATTATTATTATGATTATTATTATTATTATTATTATTATTATTATTATTATTATTATTATTATTATTATTATTATTATTATTACTATTATTATTATTATTATTATTATTATTATTATTATTATTATTATTATTATTATTATTATTATTATTAATACTATTATTATTATTATTATTATTATAATTATTATTATTATTATTATTATTATTATTATTATTATTATTATTATTATTATTATTATTATTATTATTATTATTATTATTATTATTACCATTATCACGACCACCATCATTACTACGGCTTTTGTATATAGATAGAGTTACGAATCAAAAGAAGTAATTATTGATACATATAGACATACACATACAAATATATAGATGTATATATGTACACACTCACATATAAATATATATGAACTCCTGCGGGAGGGGGCTAGAATACTTCCTCCGTGTTCCCCTGCGTGTCGTAAGAGTAGACTAAGTGGGGTGGAGCGAAGGGAATGAGAGACCCCCCCCCTCTGTACTTTCTCTTCCCAGAAAGTCAGAGCATTATTATTTTTGTAACAGACTAACCAATGTAAAATGAAAATAAATGTTTGTTTGTTTTTTCGTTGTTCGTATGCAGGGTGACCTAGTCACAGGCACTCCATTTGTTTATTAGAGTATTAGAAAGGTTCTTTTTTTTCCTCACTCTGCCTTTGAGGGCTTCTCGGTACCCACCCATACACCAGCTGACAATTTCCTAATTCGAGATTCTCTTTTTTTTATTCTCATTCTCCCCTTTCTGCTGGCTAGTACAGTGGTAACGCGCTGGCTTCGCATTCACGAGGTCGAAAGATCGGTCCCCGTCCAAGACCGAGAGTTTAAGCTGTTTACTGGCAGGAACTGCTGTGGGTGGACATCACAGTGGGGGGTTGGGGCTTGTCCTGGCTGACGAATACCCATTGTAAAATGGAAATAAAGTTTATTATTATTATTATTATTATCATTCCTCATCCTCCTCTTTATTTTTCCTCTTTATCATTCTCCTCTTTCTCCTCCTCCTCTTACTTTTCCTCATCCTCCTCTTTTTCTCTCTCCTCTCATTCTCCTCTTTCTCCCTCTCTTACTCTTTTTCCTCCTCTTTATCTTTCTCCTTTCTCATTCCCTCTTGTCTCCTCCTCTCTTCCTCCTCCTCATTATTAGCCCTCCTCCTCTTACTCCTCTTACTGTGCCTCTTCTCCTCATTCTCGTCTTCCACATCCCCTTCTCTTATCCCTCCTCCTCCTCTTTCTCCTCTTTCATCTCTCTTCTTTCCCACTCTTTTGCACCTTTTCCTTCTCTTTCGTATTCCTTTCTTACTCCTCCTATTCCTTCTCATCTTAATTTTCCCCTCTTCCTCCTCCTCCTCCTCGTCTTTTTCTCCTTCTCCCGCCCCTACCTCGCTTCCTACTCTATTTCATTCTTTTCTTCCTCATCTTCCGCCTTTTATCCTTCCTTTTCTTCCTAATCTTTTTTCTTTTCTTCCATCCTTCTTATTGTCCTTCCCTAACCCCTCCTCATCTCTTACCCCACTTTCTCCTCCTCCTCCTCCTCCAATTCCTCTTCCTCTTCCTTCTCCTATTCCTCCTCCTCCTTCTCCTCCTTATTCCTCATCTCCGTTTTCAGAAATTGGAAAGGCTTCTCAACTTACTACTTACACCGAAGAATACAAATTTTCGTTCAAAATATAATTTTCCTCTGATTGCCGCTTCTTCTTCTCCTCTTACACTCTTCTACGACTATTTATTTCTCTTCTGTCTCAACATCTTTTATCTTCTCACATTTCTCCTTCTTTCGCTTCAGTCGGATCTAATTATTCGTCCGCTTTATTTCCTTGCAAAATCTCTTATTGTTTTATTTTTTATATTTAAAATGCTTAACATAAATACGCTTTCCGTGTTCCCCTGCGTGTCTTAAGAGTCGACTAAGGGGGAAGCCTTCACAGCTTTCAAAGGCAAACTATATAGTTTTCTTTTGAACAAATAGTTGCTGCTCACACATCAACTAAACTTTATGATTTAATGCAATTTCCCTCAACACTAACCTCTCTATATGTAAAATGATATCGACTTCTCTGGTCTCTAAGTTAAGAACTAAGTATTCTCATTGTAAGGAAAACAAATTTGGTGATGATGCCGATAATAACGATACTGTATCGAGTGTTATTATTACTACTTTATTATTAACATTATTGTTAACATTTTTATTACAGCATTGTTATTTTCTGGGAAAGCTACATTTAATTTAACTGTATGTATTACACTCTACTTATTAGTTCAATTACATGTCTACTTCTAAGTTACTTTTACTTTTAGAAGAATAACCATTGTACAAAAATGGAAATAAATGTTTGTTTGTTTGTTTGTTTGAGTCAGAGTCTTTTGCCTTAACTCAGCCATTTTTTTTTAATTTATTTATTCAGATAACTGTACATGGGGACATGTGCACATGGGCACTCCCAGTGATATTGCAGTTGATAAACATTACAATCTATTTGGTTATGTACAAATGAAATATTAATAGAATTTGCAATTAATTTTAAATATCATAGCAAGTAATTAATAATAAAATATAGTGTAATTATTGAAGAGTAATTGAAGAGTAATATTTGAAACAATATTTTCAGTAGCCCTTGCTGGGTGATATCATTTAAGTTACATTTAACTTTTCAACAGTACTACTGCAGACAATTTGAAGCAGATATAGAATAACAATTTTCAGGTTATAATAATAAGTAGGTACAAATACATATGCATGCATTAAGGGGCTTCATAGTTGTGCATATCAAGGAGAGAGAGAGAGAGAGAGAGAGAGAGAGAGAGAGAGAGAGAGAGAGAGAGAGAGAGAGAGAGGAGAGAGAGAGGAGAGAGAGAGAGAGAGAGAGAGAGACACGATACAAAACAAGTCAACTTTTGCTTTCGAAGGTAGTGGAACTCTTTCCCCAATACAGTGGTAAACACATCATAAAAAAACGATTAAAAAAAGAGATAATTACAAACATAATCACTTTTAGCGCAAGTGTCCTGAATATCTCAATAAATGGTGAACTTGACAAACTCTTTCAACCTCAAACTTCGGTTGTAAAATCCATAGAGTCTAAAAAAAACACACGACCTAGGAGACCTACATCGAATGATAGAAAGTCTTGCAGATAAGGTGAAAATTTTGGAAGCAGATGCTGAAATGGTGAAAGCCTTACAACACAAGGTGGGTTTGCTAGAATCTGACATTGTCCTACTTAAAAGAGATAATTCTAGGCTGAAGTGAAAGTCATCAAGACAACCTGAATACACCATCTAGCATAAATAATTAAATCAGTAACAGGTTACAAAATAGTAATGAAACAACAGCGTCCTTCCCCACTACTCCTAACAATACAACAACAGGCACTAACCAGAACAAGATTCTTCCCAGCACAAACAACCAACCTGGTAAAGAGTTGCAAAACAGCGAAGAAGATATAGAGTCAATCTCCACTACTCCTAACAACACAGCAACTATCACTAACCAGGACAACCAAATTACACCTTCCAGCACAAATAACCAACCCAGCAATAGGCTGCAAAATAATGAAGAAAACAGAAAAGACAAAATAGCAGCAGTCTCTATTCTAAACATTCCATCGAAGTCCTCTCCCCCACAGCCACAGTTGCCCAATAATGCAAGTGCAAGGGTTACAGCTCAAATATATATTCGCATTCCTGGCAACCCCTTTGAGAGAGAGATACGTAATACATTGACAAGTCAAGGCATTCCTTCTGAAGAAGTCTTGATTAAGGAGCTTTCTCACAAACCAAACTAGGTTTCCTTCGCAATAACGATTTCGAAAGGATTTGAATATGTGCCTTACAAACTGAATCAATGGCCTACAGGCACAATTGTCCAGCCATTTTGTGGGGGCAAACAATGGACACAACCTGGGCATTCTACAAAATATCCCAAACTACAGTCATACCAAAATAAACAGCAAAGAGCTAATGAAGCAATCCCCTATACACGAGACTACAGAAAGAGACACGATACAAACCTCTCTTATCGCCGTCCACGCACAAGAGACTTCTCCTGGAGTGATGGCTCTTACAACCCTAGACACTCACCTAGGCATACAAACTTTGGGAAGGCCCGATCATACAACGCCACGTACTCAAACCAGCGTTACACATCCAACGGCAGGTACAGACACCAGGATCCATGGGCTAACCCCAGAACACACTACAATGATGAATTCCCAGCAGAATCACACAGTCGAAACTACAACTATGACTATGGATACCACCCCAATGAAATATGGTAAGAATGTAACATTAGTACATGTTAGCGCTCAGTCCCTGCTCGATCATTTTGAGGAAATAATGATGCTAACAAAAGACTACAACATAGACATCCTCTGTGTAAGTGAAACTTGGCTTCCTCCTACAACTGAAAATAAATATGTGAATATCCAAGAGATTAAAATATTTTGCAATGACCATGGCCGAGGGGGTGGGGTCTGTATTTATGTTTGAAATTATCTTAGTGCATCAGAAATAAACACAAGTTTAGAAAAAATTGAGGAGCTTGAAGATTTATGGAGCACTGTGCAATATCAGAAACTTCCATCTTTCATTGTAGGGTGTGTTTACCGTCACCCTAAAGCACCTACCAGTTCATTCAATCATCTGCTAGAAACATTCAGAAATATCTGTGTGCATCACAAACCCATATACATACTTGGTGATTTTAATGATGACTTGCTCTCAGCAGATAACAAAATGAAAAGGGTGATCAACACTGTGAAGTTAACACTAATAGTGACAATACCGACCCGCATAACCCCTAATTCTAGGACTCTTATAGATCTGATAATAACAAATAAAGTGGAAAGTATACCTTATTGGGACGTAGATCCCTGCCCAATTGCAGACCACGAGCTGAACATTACTATGCTAAACATAAACAAGCCGAAAAGGAAGCCTCTCCTCAACACATTCCGGTGTCTAATAAATTACTCCCCTGATATCTTTTGTGAAACATTAATCAACAACACAAATGCACTTAATAGAATTAAATACACAGATAACGTCGATTTGCAGGTTGAGATTTTAACAAAAGTCTTCCTTGAATGCTTAGATAGTTGTGCACCCATTGTAACAAGAAAAATAACCCGCCCCTCAGCCCCCTGGCTAACTAATGACATCAAAGAGGCAATGCAAATCAGAAATCAAATACAAAAAGAGCTAAAAATGAATAGATATGATATGACTCTCCGAGAACGTTATAAAACAGAAAATAAACGTGTCAGATCTCTCATCAGTGTAAGTAAAAAAGACTTTTACAAAAAACAATTTAATGACTCTAGACATGATACAGCAGCAACATGGAAAGTGATAAGAAGCATGATACCAAATGGAAAGAGTACCTCAGAAAGTTATGAAAATATTACGGAGTTGAAAGACAAAGCAGATAACTTTAATAACTATTTTGCTAACGTTGGCAAAAATACATGTGAAAAAACTCAAGAAAACATCAACTCAGTGAATATGAGTAATTGCTTAAATGACAATTCTTCCAATGAAAACACAAAAGAGTACTTCAGGATAAATCCTATCGATTGTGCTACCCTAATTCTTACCATAAAGAGCCTAAGAAACTCTGGCTCTTACGGTTCAGATGGTATACCATTTCAGTTCATCAAAGATGCTCTACCCATGATTGCATCCTATATTCTAACTATTATGAACACTTCCATTGTTACTAAAAAGTTTCCTGACTCTTGGAAAATATCACATGTAATACCTCTGAATAAAAAGGGGGACAGAGAAGATGTGACAAACTATCGTCCCATTTCCCTGCTACCCATTTTCTCTAAAATATTAGAAAAATTGTTGCATGCCAACTTATGTCATATTTAGAATCAAATAGACTACTAACGATTAACCAACATGGTTTCAGACCAAAACTCTCGACGGAAACTGCACTGCTTAAAGTTACAAATAGTATATATAATAATATAGATATGAATAAAATATCTTTGCTTATATTATTAGACTTATCAAAAGCCTTCGATAGTGTAAACCATGAAATTCTTTTAAGTAAATGTATTAACTTAAATATTGATCCAAGCTGGTTTAGTGAGTATCTGTCTAATCGTAAACAGTCCATACGTCTTAACAACATTATCTCTGTGCCAAAAAATGTATCATTTTGTGTTCCACAGGGATCAGTACTTGGTCCTATCCTCTTCTCCATTTACGTAAATGATCTATCTTCTTTCATTTCTGACTGTCTAGTCGTACAATATGCAGATGACACTCAACTACTCCTTAGTGGTGATATTAATAATCTCCCAGAGCTAACTTTAAGAGCAGAAAACACTCTGTCAAAAATTAAAACCTATTTCCAAGAAATTGGGCAGTTAATTAACGAAAGTAAAACACAGTGCATATTTATTGGTTCAAGGTTCCACATAGCACATATTCCAGAAAACACAACAATTAATTTTTGCGACAATATTATCACACCTAGCAAAACAGTCAAAAACCTAGGAATTCACTTTGATAACCACATGTTGTTTGATTCCCACATAGATAAAGTATGCAAAAGGTTACAGGAACATTAATGTACTTATCACGTATAAAAGACAATTTTGAGACTACCACTCGAATAACTGTTGTTGAATCTCTAGCCCTAAGTCACATTAATTACTGCACAACTGTTTGGGGAGCTACCACTAAGACTCAGATAAACAGAATACAGAAGCTTATTAATTTTGCAGCTCGAGTTGCCCTGGGAGGAATAAGAAAATATGACCACATCACACCAGCTCTCAATAAACTTGGGTGGCTGCGGGCAGAAAATAAGGTCGCTTATGCTATTTATGTTTTTGTATTCAAAATTTTGGACCATCATTATCCTAGCTGGCTATTTAATTTAAAAACAGTCAGAGATGTAAGGGGAACCAACACAAGACAGAGCAGTGAGCTCTTTATTCACAGAACAAACACAGAAGCAGGTTCAAAGATGATCACTATCAAAGGGCCAACACTCTGGAATAATATTCCAGAGCATCTTAAAAATGCATCCTCCTTCACAGCTTTCAAAGGCAAACTATATAGTTTTCTTTTGGACAAATAGTTGCTGCTCATTAAGAACTAATTATTCTCATTGTAAGGAAACAAATATGGAAATGATCCCGATAATAACGATCCTGTATCTAGTGGTATACTTACTACTTTATTATTAACATTATTGTTAACATTTTTATTACAGCATTATTATTTTCTATGAAAGCTACATTTAATTTAACTATATGTCTAACCCTCTTATTTATTAGTTTAATTACATGTCTACTTATAAGTTACTATTAATGTTGAATAACCATTGTACAAAATGGAAATAAATGTTTGTTTGTTTGTTTGTTTGTTTGTTTGTTTGTTTGTGGTATTCATTTCAGCAAAAGGAGTTATTCGTCATTACCACAGATAAAGATGCATACATGCGTACTCATACACAAAAAGTAACCTTTGAGAGAGGGGAAACATGTAGGGAAATATTGTTGAGAAAAAAAAGTCTAAAAGACCTTCAAGAATTCAAAGAAGTGTTCATTAGACAATACAGAACACAGGAAGAGATGGGAAAGATCAAAAACTTGTTGCAAGAGGCAGGAAGGTTAAACGATGAAAGAAATGAAGAAGAGAAGAAAAATTTTCATTACAGAGTTCTTCAAGACAAAGGGGAGATAAAGAAGATAATGACAGAAGATCAGGGGGGGGGGCCTCATTAAGATTGTTATACACAAATGCTGATGGATTAGCTGGTAAGGCAGTAGAATTAAAAGATAGGATTCACAACAGTAAGGCAGATATAGTAGCAATTACAGAGACTAAGTTGAGTGAGGACATAAACAGTGTCACAGTTTTTCCTAAGGGTTTCAGAATACTAAGGGTTGAAAGATCTGAGAGGACTGGTGGAGGGATAACACTGCTCATAAGTGAAAGGATTCAAGTCGAAGAAATAAACTTGGCTATAGAAAGTGAGTTCAAGGAATTTCTTGTTGCTCGCATAAATACTGGGTCAGAGAGCATTATAATAACTGTTGTATACAACCCACCAAGGAACCAAAATAGGCTTGAAGTTTATGAGGAAAGTCATATAGGTACTATTGAAGTCATAAACTCAGTTGTTAACATGGCACGGGAAAAAAAATTTAAGATTTTGATTATGGGAGACTTTAATCATAAAGAGATAGATTGGATAAATCTTGACCCACACAGTGGTGAGGACTCATTCGGGGCAAGATTCCTAGATTGCGTACAAGGGAATTTCCTACACCAACATGTAATGGAACCAACAAGGGCCAGGGGTGGGGATGAGCCATCACTACTTGATCTAGTGTTCACAGATAATGTGTTGGATATTGAAAAAATTGAGTATGAACCACCAATTGGAAAGAGTGACCAATGTGTGTTGTTGATGGAGTATATCATTGAAGATATTCTTCCTGAGAGTAGAGGCACTGAGGACATGAGGAGGAACTATCGGAAAGGAGATTACATCAAAATGAATGAGCTTTTTGCAGTTATTGACTGGAAAACCTTATTTTACAACAAATCTGTACAAGAAATGTATGACATCTTTTGTGAGAAATATGGGAAGATAGTAGATTGCTGCATACCTGTCACCAAAGTAGGTGTAATTCATGCCAGAGAGAAATGGTTCGATAAAGGGTGTAAAAGAGCTAAGGAGTGGAGAGACAAATGCTGGAAAAGGTATAGGAGGAGAAAAAACATAAATGCCTGGCAAACCTACAAAAGAGCAAGAAATGACTACCTAAGAAAAAGGAGAGAGGCAGAGAGAGACTATGAGAGGGACATCACCAGGAAGGCTAAAGAAAATCCCAAGCTTTTCCACAGCTTTATCAGAGGAAAACTGAAGGTAAAAGAACAGGTTTTAAGGCTAAGGAGAGCGGATGGAAGCATCACTGAGACGGATGAAGAAATCTGCAAAGAATTGAGCAAGGAGTTTCAGTCAGTATTTACAGTAGAAAATACCCCACCCCCTCAGATTGCAGTGATAGAAGCTCAAGGGCCGGTATTAGAGAACATCAACCTTACAGCCACAGAGGAATGCAAAGTGCTGATGGATTTAGATGTTCATAAAGCTACAGGTCCTGATGACATATCCCCTCATGTGCTTAAAAAATGCGCAAACACAATATCAGTGGCACTAAGTATCATATTTAGGGAGTCACTGGAGTCGGGGGAGATTCCAAGATGCTGGAAACAAGCAAATGTGATACCTATCTTCAAAAAGGGAAGGAGGGATACGGCTCTGAACTATAGACCAGTTTCCTTGACCAGCATAGTTTGCAAAGTTATGGAGAAACTACTAAGGAAACATATCTCTCTTCACTTGGAATCCTTCAACTTTTTGTCAGTGAGGCAACATGGCTTCAGAGAAGGTAGATCAACAGTAACAAACTTATTAGAATTTTATGATGAGGTAAGCCAAATCTTACAGGAAAGAGAGGGCTGGGCAGATTGCATATTCCTAGACTTCCAGAAAGTGTTTGACACTGTTCCACATGGGAGACTTATTAGGAAGCTGCAATCAATGGCTAGAATAGGTGGAAATGTTTTGAAATGGATAAAAACTTACTTAGAAGGAAGGGAACAGAGGGTTAGAGTAAGACACTCAGTGTCTGAATGGAGAAGAGTTAGTAGTGGAGTTCCACAGGGTTCAGTTTTAGAGCCACTTTTGTTCCTTGTATATGTAAATGACCTACCAGAGTCTGTAAATTCATTCATGAATATGTTTCCAGATGATGCAAAGATTGTGAAGAAAGTAAAAAACGAGAACAATGGTAGAGAACTTCAGGAGGATCTAAATAATCTGCATGAGTGGTCAGAAAAGTGGCTAATGAAATTCAATACTTCAAAATGTAAGGTAATGAGAATGGGTACAAGTGCAAGAAGGCCCAAGCTTGACTACTCGGTGGCTGGAGTACAACTTCAAGAGACAGAAAATGAGAGAGATCTAGGAGTAAACATACTGGCAGATTTGTCTCCAGAAATACATATAAATGGTATAGTAAGGGCAGCATATGCATTCTTATCTAATGTAAGGGTAGCCTTCAGGCACATGGACAAGGAAATGTTCAGAAATTTTTATGTAACCTATGTGAGGCCAAAACTCGAATATGCAGCCCCCTTTTGGAATCTGCAATTGAAAAAGCACATAGCTAAGCTTGAAAAAGTTCAAAGACATGCCACGAAACTGGTGCCAGAAATACGCAATCTCAGTTATGATGAGAGGCTTAGGGAATTAGACTTACCATCACTGGAAGCTAGAAGAGTGAGGGGGGATATGGTGACAGTCTTTAAATTCCTTCATGGTTATGATAGAGTGGATAGGGATCGATATTTTGATATGGCTGGCTCTAGAACTAGAGGTCATAGTTTGAAGCTTGGTAAGAAAACTTCTTTGCAGGATGTAAGGAAATACTTTTTCAGTGTAAGAGTAGTTGATAATTGGAATTGGCTAAGCGAGGAGGTAGTTAAAGCTATCTCAATCCATAGTTTTAAGGACAGGTATGATAAGTATCACTAAGTATAAAATGGAACCGATCAGGAGACGGAAGATACGAGCTTTGGGCTCTTTCCCGTAAACACAATTAGGTAATCACAATTAGGTAATCACATCATTGTCATCTGAGGGTAACACAGCAAAGGAAGGTGCATGTAATTAATCGCATAGACGTACACATATAAACCTGAACATACATACATACATACATACACATAAACACAGTGCCATATATTGGAACATATATATATGAGCTCCTGAGGGAGGGGGCTAGAATTCTTCCTCCATGTTCCCCTGCGTGTCGTAAGAGTAGACTAAGTGGGGCGGAGCGAAGGGAATGAGAGACCCCCTCTTTGTACTTTCTCTTCCCAGAAAGTCAGAGCATTATTCCTTTACTCAGCCACTCACCTTATAAGGGGAAAAGTGGCTTATGTATATAAAAAGGCATATGAGAGAGAGAGAGAGAGAGAGAGAGAGAGAGAGAGAGAGAGAGAGAGAGAGAGAGAGAGAGAGAGAGAGAGAGATTATTTATTTTATTTTATTTTATTAATTTATTGCGCCAAGGCGTCAGACATTACATGAGTTCATACAAATAATGCTTCAAATAGATACAAAACCAAGAATAGAACATAGTTTACAGGGAGGTGTACACATTGATAAAACATTGCTGCATACTAACACAACACTCACAGTATGGCAGCACAGAGTACATTATATACAAAAGTAAAGCTCAGAGAAGCGCAGAATGCACAAACAGAGTTATACAGCAACATACAGAAAATATATGTATAATTCAATATAATTAATGGCCACCAAAGTGAGGATAACGAGCAAGAATAACATCAAGGTTGTCATCATTAAGTAAAAATGAACAGATCTGTATTAAGTTCTGACCTCGTGGTAAAACATCTCTCACTGTGGGGCACTGAAGACAATAGTGGTCAAGAGTGTTAGCATTAGGACGGTCGCATAATTTACAGGAGGTGTACTGTGGCATATCTAGAGTCTGGGAGACCTGCCATAAAGGCCGATACCCCATTCTGAGCCGAGCACTAACTACATTGTTTTTCCGCACCATTAACCCGCGTCTGCGATACTTGTAGCGACTGTGAAGAAAGTGATCATGGTGCTGTATGGACACACTGTTGGCCCTCTCCGTGTCCCTGCGCTGGACCGTCATGGCAAACCCAGCTGAGTAGATGATGTTACGTAGGCATCGGAGGGAGGGCTCAACGTCCACAGCATGCCCATCCAGCATACAGGCCGCCTTGGCAAGACGATCCGCTGTGTCGTTGCCAGTCAGCCCAATATGAGATGGCGTCCATACAAACGACACAACAAGAGAAGCATCCCGAGCGGCCGCGAGGCGACATAGTATATCTCCCACAGCACGGCCACAGATGGGTCTTGGCGAGGATAGGGCTTGTAGGGCCGATTGGGAGTCACAAATTATTACCCCATTCACTCGTCGTCGAACAAGGAGAGTCACGGCATCCAAGATGGCATTCAGTTCACAGTAGGTGGAGCTCGACGAGGTGGGTAGTCTACGGCCAATCCATGAATCAGCCGGCACAGGCGGCTCCATGGTGGGGGAAAACACAGCACATGCCGCCCTCCCATCTGCTTGCGCAGAACCATCAACATAGACGTGGTGTGCTGCAGGGACAGACGTGGACACATCAGAGATAGTCTCCAGAGCTAACTGTCTCTGCAAGGGGGGATAGACATCCTTCGAGGTCGGTGTATATGTGACAGCGGGGAGGGGGACACGCCAGGGTGGTAAATCTGGGACAGCCGCCTGCACTGGCAGGTCGATGTCAAGGCCACGGAGAATGTCACTCACCACCCTGATAAGGGTATGACCTCCTGCTCGAAGTGGGAGCCTGGGTGCGTCTGGATCCAGGGACGTCCTCATGACAGCAGAGAAGTATGGAGCAGGAAAGGGGTAGTGAAGACACTTAACAGTAAAATAGGACGCATTGGCATAAATCCTCTCCACAAGAGGGGGCAAGTTGAGCTCCAACTGCATACTCACAATACGGGTAGAGAGAGAACATCCCAAGATAAATCTCATGACTCGATTCTGGAACTTTTCAAGTGGCTCGAGAGCTGGTCTAGGAAGTTGACACAAGGCAGGAGACAGATAGTCAACCACTGACCGAAGTAGTAGGATGTAGAGGGTCCTCGCCACTGGGATGGAGACTCCTGCAGCATTGTTGGCAAGCCACTTGACAGGTGCAAAGCGGGGCTCCAGACGGTCAAGAAGGCTCTTCACAAAGGGATGAATTCGTTGACATGCAGGTATAGCTGGGGTGATCCGGACTGGTGCACCTAAATACGTGTACTGTGTGCAGTGAGGGATGACATTACCACCCATGGCGAATGCGGGCAGTGCTCTGCAGTTGCGTGAAGTAAAAATCCTGCTTTTTTCTGGGGAGATAATAAGGCCATAGGAGGTAGCAGACATGTAAAAATCATGGAGCATGTGCTGAAGGTCGTGAGTTGAGGTCGTGTGGATGCATATGTCATCCGCATAGCAGGTAACTGTAGTACCGGGGATGACAGGAAGGAGGGAGAGTAGACGATGCATAAGGATATTGAATAGAAAAGGACTTAGCACACACCCCTGAGGAGTACCCAGTTCAAACCGTTCATAGGAGCTATACGACCCTTTAAAAAAGACACTTGATGTTCTGTTGCAGAGATATCCCCGTATCCATTTCAGTATGTTCCCCCGAACTCCAAAGTCCACCAGCTGGTCAAGAATAATTTCCCTGTTGGCTATATCGAAGGCAGATTTGAGGTCCAGGAAGGCGACCACACTGGTGGGAGAAAGACGGGTGTAGAGTTCAGCGAGGCAGTGATGTGTGCTCCGTTGTGGGAGGAAACCATAAAGACTGGGGGAGAGTTTATCCTGTAGACGGTGCATGAGCCGGGCAAGAAGGATGCGTTCAAACACTTTGCTGAAGCAGGAGGTGAGAGAGATAGGCCTAAATTTGTCGGTTCCAGGTTTTGGTAGAGGAATAATAGTGCTTCTGGTCCAGGCAGAGGGCACATGCCCCAAGCAAAAGCAAAGATTGAAGAGCTGCAGTAGGGGGTTACCAGGAACTTTCTGAAGAAGACGGAGAACTTGATATGTAAGACCATCCTCCCCAGGGGCAGTAGCCTTAATCCTAGCAAGAGCATGTCGTAGTTCATCCTCTGTGAATAGGATGTCATCCTCTTCATCCGTCTGTAGTAATGCACCCATTAGGCAGAGGTTACTAACACTGCGGTGGGTGGAGAGTGCCTCTTGAACGTTCCCGGGAAGGTTGCAAGTTTGTGACTGTGCTGACCAGGTAGTAATGAGGTCCTGAGCATACTCAAGTGGACTGTGGTGTAGAGCACAGGTGGGTTTCTTCTTGACAGCCTTCCTTATAAGATGCCACATAGTCCCAGCGCTAGTCTGATGGTTAATACTATCCGTAAATTTCTGCCAATACTCCGTGTGCACGCACTTCTGCATGGCAACCAGATCATCCCTCGCCAACTGATATTGGTGCAGGTGGTCAGGGGTGGGCTGTCTTTGAAAGGAGAGTCCAGCATCCACAGCTGTCCTTTCCGCCTGGGCAATACGCTGATCCAGAGTCCAGGAATGGGCCTCAGGGCGACGTGGAACGTGTGGTCTGAGAACATAATGCGTGTAGAAGTCATTTGTAGAATCCACCAGTGAGTTGTATAAGCTGTCTGGAGAAAGGAGATCAAAAGTGGGAAGGAGGTGAGAGATAAAGGAAATATAAGTGGGGCAGTATTTGGGAGGGATAGAGATGCGGGTGCGGTGATGGGAGAGGGTAGTTGGAGTCTGAAGTATGGAGTATTTCAGGCTAAGGGCAACATGGTCAGAAAAGAGAGAAGGGATAGAAGAGCAGGAGACATTAGGTACCACAAGGCCAGCTGTGAGAATGTGATCTACAGTACCCCCACGAGCGTGTGTGGCACCACCAGTATCCCAGCGAGTGAGGCGGTAGCGGCGGATGTATTCGAGCAGAGGCTAGAGAGAGAGAGAGAGAGAGAGAGAGAGAGAGAGAGAGAGAGAGAGAGAGAGAGAGAGAGAAGGTATTCCCTCCACCTTTCCTCCATTTTTTGGTAATTTAATTATGTTTAGACAGGGTAAGAGAATTATATTTTCAATGTTGGGTATACACTAAGTATAAGATATAAGTTCTCTGGGTTGCAAAAGTGCACACAAAGTTCAAAGTAGCTCAGACTAAGAGTTCTAAAGTCCTATAGCTTTTTGCACTCTGTAATGTAGTGTACTAGATTGTTGCCCCCTTCACACTCACACAAATGGCATTTTGAGTGTTCTGCCACTTCCTTCTTTTTTTTCCTTTTTTTTTTTAATTCAGATAACTGTACATGGGGACCTGTGCACATGGGCACTCCAAGTTATATTGCAGTTGATAAAAATTACAGTCTATTTGGTTATGTATAAATAAAATATTTATAGAATTTGCAATTAATTTTAAATATCATAGCAAGTAATTAATAATAAAATATAGTGTAATAATTGATTGATGGCAGAAGAGCACTTTGCGATTATTAATTAAGAGTAATATTATTATGGTTTGCATGTATTAATAGCAGATGAGCCCTCAGCAATTATTAATTAAGAGTAGTATTTGTAACAATATTTTCAATAGCCTTATAAGTGGAAAATTGCACATGTATATAGATATATAGATAATATTTTGTATATACCCTTTAAATGCACATTTTTATGTCTCACAGTTAGTCCCCAGTCGAATGGGGTGGACACAGACGTGTTGGAGCTATAAAGAAATTAAGGCTGGAGGCACTTCTTCACCCCGAGTTGGAATCGAACCCGCTGTTGTCGTTTCCATATTCTTACACTCAATACTTAGCTTAGCTTTCGAAGGTAGTGGAACTCTTTCCCCAATACAGTGGTAAACACATCATAAAAAAACGATTAAAAAAAGAGATAATTACAAACATAATCACTTTTAGCGCAAGTGTCCTGAATATCTCAATGAATGGTGAACTTGACAAACTCTTTCAACCTCAAACTTCGGTTGTAAAATCCATAGAGTCTAAAAAAACACACGACCTAGGAGACCTACATCGAATGATAGAAAGTCTTGCAGATAAGGTGAAAATTTTGGAAGCAGATGCTGAAAAGGTGAAAGCCTTACAACACAAGGTGGGTTTGCTAGAATCTGACATTGTCCTACTTAAAAGAGATAATTCTAGGTTGAAACTGCTATTAGAAACATCTCCACCTCTCAGTTCAGTGCTGTCACCTAACAACGATGATGTCCCTTCTATCAACAACCCTCAGGCTTTGCAAACTAGGTTTTCTGTCTCTACTCACAATTCCTTCAGTGCATTGAGAGACGAATGTGACAGTGGTAGTGAAGAAGAGGTAGATCCAGATAAAAGTGATAGTCATCAAGACAACCTGAATACACCATCTAGCATAAATAATCAAATCAGTAACAGGTTACAAAATAGTGATGTAACAACAGCGTCCTCCCACTACTCCTAACAATACAACAACAGGCACTAACCAGAACAAGATTCTTCCCAGCACAAACAACCAACCTGGTAAAGAGTTGCAAAACAGCGAAGAAGATATAGAGTCAATCTCCACTACTCCTAACAACACAGCAACTATCACTAACCAGGACAACCAAATTACATCTTCCAGCACAAATAACCAACCCAGCAATAGGCTGTAAAACAATGAAGAAAACAGAAAAGACAAAATAGCAGCAGTCTCTATTCTAAACATTCCATCGAAGTCCTCTCCCCGACAGCCACAGTTGCCCAATCATGCAAGTGCAAGGGTTGCAGCTCAAATATATATTCGCATTCCTGGCAACCCCTTTGAGAGAGAGATACGTAATACATTGACAAATCAAGGCATTCCTTCTGAAGAAGTCTTGATTAAGGAGCTTTCTCGCAAACCAAACTGGGTTTCCTTCGCAATAACGATATCGAAAGGATTTGAATATGTGCCTTACAAACTGAATCAATGGCCTACAGGCACAAGTGTCCAGCCATTTCGTGGGGGCAAACAATGGACACAACCTGGGTATTCTACAAAATATCCCAAACTACAGTCATACCAAAATAAACAGCAAAGAGCTAATGAAACAATCCCCTATACGTGAGACTACAGAAAGAGACACGATACAAACCTCTCTTATCGCCGTCCACGCACAAGAGACTTCTCCTGGAGTGATGGCTCTTACAACCCTAGACACTCACCTAGGCATACAAACTTTGGGAAGGCCCGATCATACAACGCCACGTACTCAAACCAGCGTTACACATCCAACGGCAGGTACAGACACCAGGATCCATGGGCTAACCCCAGAACACACTACAATGATGAATTCCCAGCAGTATCACACAGTCGAAACTACAACTATGACTATGGATACCACCCCAATGAAACATGGTAAGAATGTAACATTAGTACATGTGAACGCTCAGTCCCTGCTCGTTCATTTTGAGGAAATAATAATGCTAACAAAAGACTACAACATAGACATCCTCTGTGTAAGTGAAACTTGGCTTCCTCCTACAACTGAAAATAGATATGTGAATATCCCAGAGTTTAAAATATTTCGCAATGACCATGGCCGAGGGGGTGGGGTTTGTATTTATGTTAGAAATTATCTTAGTGCATCAGAAATAGCCACAGGTTTAGAAAAAAATGAGGAGCTCGAAGATTTATGGATCACTGTGCAATATCAGAAACTTCCATCTTTCATTGTAGGGTGTGTTTACCGTCACCCTAAAGCACCTACCAGTTCATTCAATCATCTACTAGAAACATTCAGAAATATCTGTGTGCGTCATAAACCCATATACATACTTGGTGATTTTAATGATGACTTGCTCTCAGCAGATAACAAAATGAAAAGGGTGATCAACACTGTGAAGTTAACACAAATAGTGACAAAACCGACCCGCATAACCCCCAATTCTAGGACTCTTATAGATCTGATAATAACAAATAAAGTGGAAAGTATACTCTATTGGGACGTAGTTCCCTGCCCAATTGCAGACCACGAGCTGAACATTGCTATGCTAAACATAAACAAGCCGAAAAGGAAGCCTCTCCTCAAGACATTCCGGTGTCTAAAAAATTACTCCCCTGATATCTTTTGTGAAACATTAATCAACAACACAAATGCACTTAATAGAATTAAATACACAGATAACGTCGATTTGCAGGTTGAGATTCTAACAAAAGTCTTCCTTGAATGCTTAGATAGTTGTGCACCCATTGTAACAAGAAAAATAACCCGCCCCTCAGCCCCCTGGCTAACTAATGACATCAAAGAGGCAATGCAAATCAGAAATCAAATACAAAAAGAGCTAAAAATGAATAGATATGATATGACTCTCCGAGAACGTTATAAAACAGAAAAGAAACGTGTCAGATCTCTCATCAGTGTAAGTAAAAAAGACTTTTACAAAAAACAATTTAATGACTCTAGACATGATACAGCAGCAACATGGAAAGTGATAAGAAGCATGATACCAAATGAAAAGAGTACCTCAGAAAGTTATGAAAATATTACGGAGTTGAAAGACAAAGCAGAAAACTTTAATAACTATTTTGCTAACGTTGGCAAAAATACATATGAAAAAACTCAAGAAAACATCAACTCAGTGAATATGAGTAATTGCTTAAATGACAATTCTTCCAATGAAAACACAAGAGAGTACTTCAAGATTATTCCTATCGATTGTGCTACCCTAATTCTTACCATAAAGAGCCTAAGAAACTCTGGCTCTTATGGTTCAGATGGTATACCGTTTCAGTTCATCAAAGATGCTCTACCCATGATTGCATCCTATATTCTAACTATTATGAACACTTCCATTGTTACTAAAGTTTCCTGACTCTTGGAAAATATCACATGTAATACCTCTGCATAAAAAGGGGGACAGAGAAGATGTGACAAACTATCGTCCCATTTCCCTCCTACCCATTTTCTCTAAAATATTAGAAAAAATTGTTGCATGCCAACTTATGTCATATTTAGATTCAAATAGAATAATAAGTATTAACCAGCATGGTTTCAGACCGAAACTTTCGACGGAAACTGCACTGCTTAAAGTTACGAATAATATATATAATAATATAGATATGAAAAAAATATCTCTTCTCGTATTATTAGACTTATCAAAAGCCTTCGACAGTGTAAACCATGAAATTCTTTTAAGTAAATGTATTAACTTAAATATTAATCCAAGCTGGTTTAGCGAGTATCTATCTAATCGTAAACAGTCCATACGTCTTAACAACATTATCTCTGTGCCAAAAAATATATAATTTGGTGTTCCACAGGGATCAGTACTTGGTCCTATCCTCTTCTCCATTTACGTAAATGATCTATCTTCTTTCATTTCTGACTGTCTAGTCGTACAATATGCAGATGACACTCAACTACTCCTTAGTGGTGATATTAATAATCTTCCAGAGCTAACTTTAAGAGCAGAAAACACTCTGTCAAAAATTAAAACCTATTTCCAAGAAATTGGGCTGTTAATTAACGAAAGTAAAACACAGTGCATATTTATTGGTTCAAGGTTCCACATAGCACAAATTCCAGAAAACACAACAATTAATTTTTGCGACAATATTATCACACCTAGCAAAACAGTCAAAAACCTAGGAATTCACTTTGATAACCACATGCTGTTTGATTCCCACATAGATAAAGTATGCAAAAAGGTTACAGGAACATTAATGTACTTATCACGTATAAAAGACAATTTTGAGACTACCACTCGAATAACTGTTGTTGAATCTCTAGCCCTAAGTCACATTAATTACTGCACAACTGTTTGGGGAGCTACCACTAAGACTCAGATAAACAGAATACAGAAGCTTATTAATTTTGCAGCTCGAGTTGCCCTGGGAGGAATAAGAAAATATGACCACATCACACCAGCTCTCAATAAACTTGGGTGGCTGCGGGCAGAAAATAAGGTCGCTTATGCTATTTATGTTTTTGTATTCAAAATTTTGGACCATCATTATCCTAGCTGGCTATTTGATTTAAAAACAGTCATGGATATAAGGGGAACCAACACAAGACAGAGCAGTGAGCTCTTTATTCACAGAACAAACACAGAAGCAGGTTCAAAGATGATCATTATCAAAGGGCCAACACTCTGGAATAATATTCCAGAGCATCTTAAAAATGCATCCTCTTTCACAGCTTTCAAAGGCAAACTATATAGTTTTCTTTTGGACAAATAGTTGCTGCTCATTAAGAACTAATTATTCTCATTGTAAGGAAACAAATATGGAAATGATGCCGATAATAACGATCCTGTATGTAGTGGCATACTTACTACTTTATTATTAACATTATTGTAACATTTTTATTACAGCATTATTATTTTCTATGAAAGCTACATTTAATTTAACTATATGTCTAACCCTCTTATTTGTTAGTTTAATTACATATCTACTTATAAGCTACTATTAATGTTGAATAACCATTGTACAAAATGGAAATAAATGTTTTTGTTTTTTGTTTTTGTTTTACCAGGATGTTGTTTTATAATCTGGATTCTCTCTCTCTTCTCTCTCTCTCTCTCTCTCTCTCTCTCTCTCTCTCTCTCTCTCTCTCTCTCTCTCTCTCTCTCTCTCTCTCTCTCTCTCATTATCCAAGTTAAGTAACCTACACACCTAAGACCCTTGTGCCATGTGGTCTTCAGTGAGGGGAGCCTTATGGTTTGAAATTGAGTCTTGTCTCACGCACTCACTCCCCTCAGATAACGAGACAAACCCAAACACTCTTTATCCCCTCACTTTGAAAGAGGCTTTCGGATCCGTATCCATTTGCCATATCCGGTGTATGGTATCCGGATATGTTGGAGAAAGGATTTGTATTGACATTAACTGAAGTTGTTTTGGTTGTGGTGCAGATGGTCTAATATTTTTTTTTTATAAATATTGTTCTTGTTCACATAGGAACTGCTGCAATATGGAAAGACTTCTGGTTTATTATTATTATTATTATTATTATTATTATTATTATTATTATTATTATTATTATTATTATTATTATTATTATTATCATTATTAATGTTTTTTTATTATTATTATTATCATTATTATTATTATTATTATTATTGTTATTATAATTATTATTATTATTATTATTATTATTATTATTATTATTATTATTATTATTATTATTATTATTATTATTATTGTTATTATTATTCCTCATCGTTTTTTACCTTTGTAATGTCTTTTAGATTCAAATACGATAAATTATTTCATCGCTGGATCTGGCAAAGCCAAGCTATACGAATCAGCTTGGGTGAGTTTAGGATTAATGTGTGAATAATTTTTAATTATTACGCTAATAACTGTACATGGGGAGATGTTAACAGGCACTCCCTTTGATATACAAATGTTTACTTTACATGATATATTTAGCCACATTCTTATCAATTTATTTATTATTGCTCGACTCGGAGTGGCACACCCGTTTTTTTAATTCCGCGCGGGACTTTAGGAAGGGCATCCAACCTTCGAATGGAGTTTAACAGTTACAGTTAGCTATTGCTATGTTATATCATTCTAAATTTTACATGACATACTTTGAAGATGATATATTCGTAGATGTAGAGATTATTTTAATCTTAGTCTCAGTAAAAATAATGAAAGTAAAATATCAAAATATATTGATGATGCTGTTTTAATCTTCCAGAACAGATATTTGCTCTTTTCATGAGAGAGAGATAGATAGAAATATAGATAGATAGATATATATATATAGATAGATAGATAGATAGATAGATAGATAGATAGTTACATGTACCTACTTATTATTCTAATCTGAAAATTGTTATTCTATATCTGCTTCAAATTGCCTGCAGTAGTACTGTTGAAAAGTGAAATGTAACTTAAATGATAGCACTCAACAAGGGCTGTTGAAAATATTGTTACAAATATTACTCTTTAATTACTCTTCAATTATTACACTATATTTCATTATTAATTACTTGCTATGATATTTAAAATTAATTGCAAATTCTATTAATAAGTTATTTATACATAACCAAATAGATTGTAATGTTTATCAACTGCAATATGACTGGGAGTGCCTATGTGCACATGTCCCCATGTACAGTTATCTGAATAAATAAAAAGAGAGAGAGAGAGAGAGAGAGAGAGAGAGAGAGAGAGAGAGAGAGAGAGAGAGAGAGAGAGAGAGAGAGAGAGAGAGAGAGAGAGATTATTTTATTTTATTAATTTATTGCGCCAAGGCGTCAGACATTACATGAATTCATACAAATAATGCTTCAAATGGATACAAAACCAAGAATAGAACATAGTTTACAGGGAGGTGTACACATTGATAAAACATTGCTGCATACTAACACACAACTCACAGTATGGCAGCACAGAGTACATTATATAAAAAAGTAAAGCTCAGAGAAACATAGAATACACAAACAGAATTATACAGCAACATACATAAAATATATGTATAATTCAATATAATTAATGGCCACCAAAGTGAGGATAACGAGCAAGAATAACAGAGAGAGAGAGAGAGAGAGAGAGAGAGAGGAGAGAGAGAGAGAGAGAGAGAGAGAGAGAGCTTAATAGATGTATTCTCCTATCAGTTAATGATCATGATGTTTAAGCTTAATAAGGGAAGCCCTTAAATTATCTATTTTTCTTTATTTTCTCATTTTCTCTTCGATGAGACAATGAGTTAGGTTATAAGGTTTCATTTAATGTCCTTCAAGATCTCTTTTGTTATTATTATTATTATTATTATTATTATTATTTATTATTATTATTATTATTATTATTATTATTATTATTATTATTATTATTATTATCAATATTTAATATTTTCAAGGTATTGAGGATTCACTTAATAGCTGATATTACAGTTTCATATATTATTTTGTATTATAAATTTTTGAGCCCTCTTGATACATATTAATTACCGATAGTTTATTCCTTTCAAAATTACTCTAATACTCTTTTTGTCCTTAGAGTTAATTCTGTGCAAAAATAATTTAGGTTTTTAGTTCTTAAGAGTTAATTACGTAAAAATATTTTTGAGACAAAACAGATGCTCGGTTGTTGGAGGCCAGTGAGGCAGGACGGTAGGATGGCAGGCCAGAAGGGCAAAGAATGGGTAAAAGGATAAGGAATTAATAGAAGAAGAAAATGAAGAAGAATATGGAGGAGGAGGTGGAGGAGGAAGAGGAGGTGGAGGTGAGGAGGAAGAGAAGGAAAAGGAGGTTAGGCATAGGGGTATAATCTCCCCCAATCTTAAAGGAACCACATCAAAAGAGCCGCTTCATTAGCAGCTAACTAATCCTTTTAGGACCGTGCTACTACTACTACTACTTCTGGTTCTGCTAAATTACTTCGACTACGACTACTACTACTTCGGCCGCTAAAGGTATTCTACTACTACAGTAATAATAATAATAATAATAATAATAATAATAATAATAATAATAATAATAATAATAATAATAATAATAATAATAATAATAATAATAATAATAATAATTATTATTATTATTATTATTATTATTATTATTATTATTATTATTATTATTATTATTATTATTACTATTATTATTATTATTATGATTATTGTTATTATTATTATTATTATTATTATTATTATTATTATTATTATTATTATTATTATTATTATCATTTTTATTATTATTATTATTATTATTATTATTATTATACGGTCGTAACATGAATTATTATCACAGAATATTATTGGAGAGTAATAAATTTTATTTCCTCTCTTCTGAGAGAGAGAGAGAGAGAGAGAGAGAGAGAGAGAGAGAGAGAGAGAGAGAGAGAGAGAGAGAGAGAGAGAGAGAGAGAGAGAGAGAGAGAGAGAGAGAGAGAGAGAGAGAGAGAGAGAGAGATTTAAACTGTATTGTAAGAGCAGGAGACGGGGGATTACTTGACGTGTTTTTTTGTAGTAAATCATATGTGAGAAAACACACACACACAAATGAGCGCGCGCTTGGACACACACACACACACACACACACACGCATAGTTACACATAAAACAAAAATTTCTCAATTTTTTTATTTTAACGTTTTTCTTTTAATTTCTTCTCTTTTCTATTTTCTCCTTTTTTATGTTGATGACTTTTGCAGCCCTTCATCTTTAGGTTTTCGCGTCTTCTTCTATTACCCCGCTACCCGCCTCTACTCCCCCTCAGGCTACCAACCCCCCCAAACCCCATAAAACAAAAACAAAAAAGAAAATAGAAGATATTTACGACTTCCCACATTGAAAAAAAAAAAATATTTGACACTGGTTTTGAGACCTCTTTATTGATATCAAATCTACTCGTAGCCCTTAATAGAAAAAGGAGTCCATAACTTAAAACCGGATCATCACCGTAATCACTCGTAGCTTAGTAGGTAATCCAACCAGTTGGGGAGCAAACTTGCTCAATTCTGTGCCGTTCCCATACATAGCCAAATAGATTGTAATGTTTATCAACTGCAATATGACTGGGAGTGCCCATGTGCACATGTCCCCATGTACAGTTACCTGAAAAAATCAAATAAAAAAAAACCCAAGTTCCGATCGAAGGATATTTTTTTATTTTTGTTTTATTTATTCAGATAACTGTACATGGGGACATGTGTACATGGGCACTCCCAGTCATATTGCAGTTGATAAACATTACAATCTAATTGGTTATGTATAAATAAAATATTAATAGAATTTGCAACTAATTTAAATATCATAGCAAGTAATTAATAATGAAATATAGTGTAATAATTGAAGAGTAATTGAAGAGTAATATTTGTAACAATATTTTCAATAACTCTTGTTAAGTGATATAAATTACATTTCACTTTTCAACAGTACTACTGCAAACAATTTAAAGCAGATATAGAATAACAATTTTCAGGTTATAATAATAAGTAGGTACATATACATATGCATGCATTAATTAGATGAGCAATAGAAACACCACTGGGGCTTCATTGTCATACATATCAAGGAGAGAGAGAGAGAGAGAGAGAGAGAGAGAGAGAGAGAGAGAGAGAGAGAGAGAGAGAGAGAGAGAGAGAGAGAGAGAGAGGAGAGAGAGAGAGAGAGAGAGTTTGTGGTATTCATTTCAGCAAAGGAAGTTATTCGTCCTTACCACAGATAAAGGTGCATACATGCATACTCATACACATCATTGTCATCTGAGGGTAACACAACAAAGGAAAGTGCATGTAATTAATCGCATGTACGTACACATATAAACCTGAACATACATACATACATACATATAAACACAGTGCTATATAATGGAAGATAAATTTGGAAGGAAAAGAAAGAGAAAGACTAAAAGCCCTTCCCCTTCTCTACCCTTCAAACTATGTAATGAGAGAGAATTACGTCAGCTTAATCCATTGTCACTATTATCACTACTATTGCTAACACCATCATGATTATTATTATCATCATTATTATTATTATTATTATTATTATTATTATTATTATTATTATTATTATTATTATTATTATTATTATTATTATTATTATTATTATTATTATTATCACCACCATCATCATTACTACAGCTTTTGTATATAAATAGAGTTATGAATCAAAAGTAGT
>JAXCGZ010015323.1:7500-25000 GCA_037179515.1 Halocaridina rubra | reverse complement strand
CCCAACATGGGAGGGTACCCATGAAAACTTAACTTGGAGTTTAAGTTTTGTGCAGTCAATAAGAGCCTCTTGAATTTCAGTCATGTGAGTTTTGTAGGAGCTTCTCCATGATCTTAGTGACATAAGTGCAGTATGTGAGTCACAGAATATGATAGTTTTTTCCTAGCACTGAGAACATGTTCAATAGCAAGTTTTAGTCCAACAATTTCACATTCGGTGATTGATGACACTTTTGCATACTCAGTGTTTTGTGAAATATTTGCTGCCCTTCAAAATTTTCGTAAACTATAATGCTGCACCCAGACCCTCCTGTACTGCTCGTGTTAGACCCCTCAGTGTAAATGCAGAGTGTTTCATTGTTATTTGGGAAACTAGTTCCAATAAAGACTTCAATTTCATCTAACCATTGATGTTTTTTCATAATTGGAGCGACTTTCGGACCAGATGATAATATTGGAAAGAGAATTTCTGGCCCAATCCTCTTGCAAGGATTTATTAATCGTGCAGTACCACTCTCAGAAAATAGTGTTACATTATGTTTTTTGTCTCATTGGTTGTAAGCTTAAAATCTTGGGGTGAATTTGTCTTTCATACCGTAAGTTACCTTTTATTAGTGATTTAATGATTGTTGGCGCTGGCTGCGGCCCTTGCAAATGACCAGCATTACATGGCTGAGGCTGAGCTGATTTCGCTAATTTAACACCAAATATCACAGCTGACTGTTTGATATGTTCTATCAAAGGTGGGAGGTTTAATTCATGTGGCATATTAATAATTCTGGTGCTCATAGGGCAGCCAAGAATAATCCTCATAGCTTTGTTTTGAATTTTTTCTATGGGTCTTAAGTTAGAGGTAATCATAGTGCAGAGCTGCAGGGTGTGATAGTCGACTAATGACCTGACATATGTGTGATGGAAAGTTCGGCATATGTTAATACCAACACCAGATACCCTATTGGCAAGAGGCTTTAAAGGTCTGAGTCTCTGTTGCAGTCTTTCACACAAATCTTTGACATACTCTGTGTGAGGGGGAGAAGGAACTGGTATTCCCAAATATTTGTGATTTTCGCACACCTTAACCATTGGACTCCTTAATACAAGGTGAGGCTCTTGCGAGATACTGGAAAAGTACTTTGTTTTTGGAGTTGAAATGACAATTCCAATGTCTTTTGATACTTGAGAAAATTCATTAAGTATTATTTGCATATCATTGGCAGAAGGTGCCCTTATGCAAATGTTGTCTGCATAACATATGATGGTGCATTCATCATTTGATAGGCTGAGAGACTTGAGAAGCTTATCCATTAAGATGTTAAAGAGAAGGGGAGACAGAACTCCTCTCAGAGGAGTTCCCTGTGTAAATTCCTTTTCACTGGAATTAAGATAGCCTTTATAGTACACTTTAGAGGTTCAATACTTAGGTAGCATCTACTTAGTTGCAGTAGTTAACCTTTGACCCCTAAAGTTGCTAAATGATCCAAAATAACGGTTCTGTTTGCAATATAAAAGGCATTTTGCAAATCTAGAAAATCAGTGACTTCAGAGCAGTGCTCAGCACTCATAAATTCTACAAAACACTCTTTGGTACTTTTTCCTTTCATAAATCCATACAAATTATTTGTTAATTTTCCCTCGAGAGTGAAATCAAGTCTGTTAAGAATGACTCTCTCAAAGGCTTTGCAGAAGCAGGATGTCAGAGATATAGGTCTTAATATTGTACTTTCTGTTTTTGTAATTGGAATAATAATGCTTTTTTTCCAGTGTTCTGGAAGTGTGCCCTCATTATAAATAGTGCTGAATAAAAACTGGATTGGATTAATACCATTACAAATATCATCATTGATATCTCGGATTACTTGGTACGTAATGCCATCCTCACCCGGAGAGGTGTTCTTCCCATTGGAGAGAGCAAAGTCCAACTCATTCCATTGTTCTTGCACAAGATAATTCTATCTTCATCATTCTTTTAAAGTCAAGATTTCTTAATCGTTGTTGAATATCGCAGGGAAGGTTTTCAAAGGAAGATGTCTTAGAGTATTGTAAGAGAAGTTCTTCAACAAGAGTTTGGGAATCATTTGTTTGTGACACTCTGATGTTTTTGCCTACCAGAGCATTAACTAACTGCCAGATTTTAGAACTATTAGTATGAGCATTGATAGACTATAGGAAGTTTTGAAAGTGCTTAATTCGGACATCACTTTTAAGCTCACGGTACTCTCGTAGCGTAAGTAGCAGATTTTCAAGAGTGGTTGCATTGTTGTTCCTTTTATACATATCAACTGCACAGTCTACCTGTTTTTTAAATGTGTTTAGCTTGTTATCTTCTGTCCAATTGTTTTTCTTCTTGATTGCTTTGTGTTTAGGCTTGTGTATGTAAGTTCTATGGAATAAATAAATCCGTTCTATCAAGAGATCATAGATTTCTTGGCATGTAATGGTTTGAATATCTATATTTTCAAATTTAGAAGCCATAAAAGAGCGGAAAGGGTCTATGAATTCGAAAGGAATATTTATCTGCTTTCGTTTATGTGCTTGACATTTTCCGGAATCGAGTAGGAATGTGCTCTCAAGTGCAAAATGGTCAGACCATAGATCATCTATTCTTCTACAAGTAAAGTCTTTCCCATATTCTAAACCATGATAAAATATGTCCACCACCTCTAAGGTGGGTACGCAAACGTGGTCCTAGTAAGGTAAAATTATTATCACTAATAAACTCATACAGCCGTCTGCCATTGTAATTACAGGTGTTATCAGATGTTTCTGCAAATTCTTTGTGCCTTGCATTAAAATCTCCAGCGAATATAATGTTCTCATAAATAAGAGGATGTGGTAATTTTGCTTCATTGAAGGTATCAGTTCCAATATATGTATTACAAACTTTAAAAAGGATTGGTTTTGACATTTATTTTGAAAAGCATGTATGTGACATTCTTATTATCCTCACCATCATTTCTTGGGTTAGTGTTGGTTTCTATTAACTGATGGGGAATGCAGTTATTAATATAAGTGGTGAGGCCTTGCTAACTATCAAGCGAATATTTGGAATAGTCTTCTATGTTGCACAACTGATGAGAGTGCAAACTTTCTTGCAGACATGCAAACGTTGGTTTCTCTTTTTTAACATAGTGCAAAATATTCATTAATCTTTTCTTCAAAGAATGAATATTGAAAATTAAGATTTTGTGATGCATGAAAAGATCAGAACGCATAATTAGGGCCTTGATAACAAGAATTACAGTAATAATCACAAAAGTAATGAGTACAGTAACATCACCAGTGTCATAACAACAATTATGGTAACAGTTATGAGAATGATGATTTACACTTACAAGCATACACATATATGTGCACATACCTGCATATATATATATATATATATATATATATATATATATATATATATATATATATATATATATATATATATATATATATATATATATATATATATATATATATATATATATATATATATATGCAGACACATGCACACATGAAAATACCTAATATTAGTAACAATCAGGAAGTTAATATTATTAATAACAATCACTAGTGTCACAACAATAATCATACTAACAGTTATAGGAATAGTGATACACACATACATGTAAACACGTATATATGTACATATATCTGCACTCATATATGCACATACATGCAAATACACAGATGCATACATGCAAATATTTGTATACTCACGTGCAAACACTCATATATATGCATGCACACAAATACACATATGCACATAAGCATGAATGCATACCCATGTATGCACACATACATACATGAACACATGAATACACAAATGCTGATGGATTAGCTGGTAAGGCAGTAGAACTAAAAGATAGGATCCAAAACAGTAAGGCAGATATAGTAGCAATTACAGAGACTAAGTTGAGTGAGGACATAAACAGTGTCACAGTTTTTCCTAAGGGTTTCAGAATACTAAGGGTTGAAAGATCTGAGAGGACTGGTGGAGGGATAGCACTGCTCATAAGTGAAAGGATTCAAGTCGAAGAAATAAACTTGGCTATAGAAAGTGAGTTCAAGGAATTTCTTGTTGCTCGCATAAATACTGGGTCAGAGAGCATTATAATAACTGTTGTATACAACCCACCAAGGAACCAAAATAGGCTTGAAGTTTATGAGGAAAGTCATATAGGTACTATTGAAGTCATAAACTCAGTTGTTAACATGGCACGGGAAAAAAAAATGTAGGATTTTGATTATGGGAGACTTTAATCATAAAGAGATAGATTGGATAAATCTTGACCCACACAGTGGTGAGGACTCATTCGGGGCAAGATTCCTAGATTGCGTACAAGGGAATTTCCTACACCAACATGTAATGGAACCAACAAGGGCCAGGGGTGGGGATGAGCCATCACTACTTGATCTAGTGTTCACAGATAATGTGCTGGATATTGAAAAAATTGAGTATGAACCACCAATTGGAAAGAGTGACCACTGTGTGTTGTTGATGGAGTATATCATTGAAGATATTCTTCCTGAGAGTAGAGGCACTGAGGACATGAGGAGGAACTATCGGAAAGGAGATTACATCAAAATGAATGAGCTTTTTGCAGTTCTTGACTGGAGAACCTTATTTTACAACAAATCTGTACAAGAAATGTATGACATCTCTTGTGAGAAATATGGGAAGATAGTAGATTGCTGCATACCTGTCACCAAAGTAGGTGTAATTCATGCCAGAGAGAAATGGTTCGATAATGGGTGTAAAAGAGCTAAGGAGTGGAGAGACAAATGCTGGAAAAGGTATAGGAGGAGAAAAAACATAAATGCCTGGCAAACCTACAAAAGAGCAAGAAATGACTACCTAAGTAAAAGGAGAGAGGCAGAGAGAGACTATGAGAGGGACATCACCAGGAAGGCTAAAGAAAATCCCAAGCTTTTCCACAGTTTTATCAGAGGAAAACTGAAGGTAAAAGAACAGGTTTTAAGGCTAAAGAGAGCGGATGGAAGCATCACTGAGACGGATGAAGAGATCTGCAAAGAATTGAACAAGGAGTTTCAGTCAGTATTTACAGTAGAAAATACCCCACCCCCTCAGATTGCAGTGATAAAAGCTCACGGGCCAGTATTAGAGAACATCAACCTTACAGCCACAGAGGTATGCAAAGCGCTGATGGATTTAGATGTTCATAAAGCTACAGGTCCTGATGACATATCCCCTCATGTGCTAAAAAAATGCACAAACACAATATCAGTGGCACTAAGTATCATATTTAAGGAGTCACTGGAGTCGGGGGAGATTCCAAGATGCTGGAAACAAGCAAATGTGATACCTATCTTCAAAAAGGGAAGGAGGGATACGGCTCTGAACTATAGACCAGTTTCCTTGACCAGCATAGTTTGCAAAGTTATGGAGAAACTACTAAGGAAACATATCTCTCTTCACTTGGAATCCTTCAACTTTTTGTCAGTGAGGCAACATGGCTTCAGAGAAGGTAGATCAACAGTAACAAACTTATTAGAATTTTATGATGAGGTAAGCCAAATCTTACAGGAAAGAGAGGGCTGGGCAGATTGCATATTCCTAGACTTCCAGAAAGCGTTTGACACTGTTCCACATGGGAGACTTATTAGGAAGCTGCAATCAATGGCTAGAATAGGTGGGAATGTTTTGGAATGGATAAAAAATTACTTAGAAGGAATAGAACAGAGGGTTAGAGTAAGACACTCAGTGTCTGAATGGAGAAGAGTTAGTAGTGGAGTTCCACAGGGTTCAGTTTTAGGGCCACTTTTGTTCCTTGTATATGTAAATGACCTACCAGAGTCTGTAAATTCATTCATGAATATGTTTGCAGATGATGCAAAGATTGTGAAGAAAGTAAAAAACGAGAACAACGGTAGAGAACTTCAGGAGGATCTAAATAATCTGCATGAGTGGTCAGAAAAGTGGCTAATGAAATTCAATACTTCAAAATGTAAGGTAATGAGAATGGGTACAAGTGCAAGAAGGCCCAAGCTTGACTACTCGGTGGCTGGAGTACAACTTCAAGAGACAGGAAATGAGAGAGATCTAGGAGTAAACATACTGGCAGATTTGTCTCCAGAAATACATATAAATGGCATAGTAAGGGCAGAATATGCATTCTTATCAAATGTAAGGGTAGCCTTCAGGCACATGGACAAGGAAATGTTCAGAAATATTTATGTAACCTATGTGAGGCCAAAACTCGAATATGCAGCCCCCTTTTGGAATCCGCACTTGAAAAAGCACATAGCTAAGCTTGAAAAAGTTCAAAGACATGCCACGAAACTGGTGCCAGAAATACGCAATCTCAGTTATGTTGAGAGGCTGAGGGAATTAGACTTACCATCACTCGAAGCTAGAAGAGTGAGGGGGGATATGGTGACAGTCTTTAAATTCCTTCATGGTTATGATAGAGTGGATAGGGATCGATATTTTGATATGGCTGGCTCTAGAGCTAGAGGTCATAGTTTGAAGCTTGGTAAGAAAACTTCTTTGCAGGATGTAAGGAAATACTTTTTCAGTGTAAGAGTAGTTGATAATTGGAATTGGCTAAGCGAGGAGGTAGTTAATGCTATCTCAATCCATAGTTTTAAGGACAGGTATGATAAGTATCACTAAGTATAAAATGGAACCGATCAGGAGACGGGAAGATACGAGCTTTGGGCTCTTTCCCGTAAACACAATTAGGTAATCACAATTAGGTAATCACACATAAACATCTGTACAGTAAGATACTTATGCATGTTTGCATAAGCATGCATAATTTCTTTTTTAGTAGAGTGACAGTTACTGTATTTTGTGATTTATATCTTGTGTGTCTAGCGTGTATTCATGAAATGCTTCCTGGTGCATTAGTCGGTCTTCTGATTCCGATGAACTTCAGGACGGACAGTTTACAAGCCTGTGTGACTGGCACTGTTTACAAGTTGAGAGCTCTCCAATATTTTGAAATAAACAACAGACTGTCACCTGCTACGGACGTTAAATCACCCAAGCAAGGTATCTAAGACAACAGTGACTCTCTAGAGGGATTTGCATGAGTTATGTGTAGTGCTGAACTTTTTTTTTTTTAAGTGAAATATTTGAAAGATTTGAATCCCTACTCCACATCTCCTCTTGACCCGTTGGCTGATTTCTGCGCATGCGCACTGGTGTTGTGGCATCACTGAGCTTCCACCACGGCTCTGCTTAACAAGAATGGATCCAACTGTTATTACAAAACTATTGGAATCTCAAGAATATGCATATAAGAATGCTATGGAGGTATTAGTGAAACAGCTTAGTAACAGGATAAAATCACTCGAGTCCACAGTTTCCGACATTACGACAAGCCTGGAGTTCAGCCAGAGAGAAAGTGATGACCTCAAATCGACTATCAAAATTCCTGAGAAATAAAAGAGTAACGACAAAGAAACAATCGATAATCTATCTCAACAAATAAATTCTGCAGATCAAGAAATAACCACCTTAGAAGAACGCTTGAATTACCAAGAAGATTATTCCAGAGGAAACAACATCCGATTAAGCGGTGTAGAGGAGCGACGTGATGGGGAGACCTGAGAGCAAACAACGATGATGGTGTCAGCCCTGATAGCTGATAAATTGCAGCTAGAAGGCATGACGTTGGAGAGGGCTCACAGGGTGGGACCACTTCGTGATGACAATCCTCGCCCCATAATGGCTCATTTCTCCCGTTACTGTGACAGAGAGATGGTCATGCGAATGCCAAAGTTGCAAGGCACCAAGATCTACCTTTATGATGTCCTGTGTGCTGCATCACAGGCAATAAAATCTGCACAGATGCCACAACTAAAAAAGGCTAGATCAGAGGGGAAAAAAGCCTACTTTAGACATACGAAGCTCATCGTGAAGGAACGATACATCACCGAGAGTGTGGCTGCTGCTGTGGGTGGCATGGTTGAGGAGATGACCAGGATCGGTGGTGTGGGGGTGGGGGTGCAGGAGTGGGGGGGAGAGCGATATGTCATCACCAGCACCCCCTTCTGCCATGTCTCTCGCCACGGGCGCTATAAAACTCTCTCATCCTAAACCAATAAATGGCCGGAAGAACCCAGTAAGATTTGGAAGCAGTAAATGGTAACTTGTAAGTCAGCAAATGTAAAAGTATTGTAATTTATTTCTTCACCATGGCTGTAAATAGATACCTTCCATACTATTCCATTGGTGACGATGAACATATAAGGCTAACAAACAACGACACAGTACTTCCAAATTACTAATGTATCAATGAGCTTGATAAGATGATATTTAACCCACTTGATCTAGAAAATGAAATAGATTTGTTTTTGAATAATATGAGAAATGCAACCAACACTTTTTCAATTTATATATACTTAATTAAACTGTATTCAAATTAAAATAAATCTAATGCATTTTCGGTTTTGTGCATGAGCATTAGAAGTCTTGTAAATAACCTTCAAATATTTGTTGATCAATGTTTAACAGAAAATAATATATGTGATGTAATGGGTTTTTCGGAGACTAGGCTGGATAATGATATTGAATCATTGTATAATATAACAGGGAATAATATGTTAACTCAGAACAGAGACAGGAAAGGTGGAGGTGTATGTATGTATGTAGCAAATAAGTATAGGTCGAGTGTTATAAAGGAGTGCAGTATGATGGAACGATTCATTGAATGTGTTAGTGTACAGGTACATAACATAAAGGAAAGTTGCTTCTTTACATCTGTATATAGACCACCGAAGGGGAACATGCCTGAATTCCTTGGAGCTTTATTGAAAGTATTTGATTTTGCAGCAAGAAAAAAGTACAAAACTATTTATTTATTCGGTGATTGGAACTTAGATTTGTTTAACATAAATGATCAAAGAGTAACTGATTTTATGAACAGAATGTATTCTAGTGGCTGCTTTCCACTAACTACTAAACCTATGAGAGTAACTGAAAATAGTGCATCTCTAATCGATCATATCTGGACCACAAACCTTGAAGACAGCATAAGCAATTACATAGTGTACACTGACATAACAGATCATTTCGCAGTATACTCCCAGTTTAAAAAAGAACATAAATTTGATGCATATGTAGAAATAAGACATTACTCTGATGATAACATAGCTAAATTTACTAGAGATATATCACATGAAAAATGGCAACATATCATAGACCTAAATAACGCAAATGAAGCTTTTAATAAATTTCACTGTACATTTAGAGATAAATTTCTAGACTGCTTTCCTCTAAGAAAATCGACTGTAAATAATAAAAACAACAGATGCCCACACATAACTGCAGGATTAAAAAATAGTATCAAAGAAAAACACCGATTAGAAAGGCTTGCATCAAAATGGCCTTTGTCTTTTGGAACCAGATATAAAGCTTACAGGAACAAATTAGTAACACTACTTCGAGCTGCAAAAAATGGATATTTTCAGGGTAAGCTTAAGAAGGAACAAGGAAACAGCAAGTCCACCTGGAATACTATAAACAGCCTAATGGGACGAAAACAAATTAATCATTCAAAGGAAATCAAATTAAAAAATTATAATGACCACACTGCTAATATCGTTAATAAGCACTTCTTAACTATAGCACAACCAACACAGGAACAACAAAATGTGCAACAAAACTCACACCGACAGTTTCTTAATAATCCACCAGACTTTTTGTTTTGCTTGTATCTTGTAATAAGGGAGAAAGTCACTAAATATATAAAAACCTTAAAACCAAATACAGCGTTGGGATATGATGAAATTCCATCAAAACTACTCCAGATCACTGCCCATTACATTGGTACCCCACTTACCCACATAATCAATCTATGTTTTCAGCAAGGATGTTTTCCAGACAAACTAAAAAGTGCTAAAGTAATACCTATATTTAAGGCAGGCACTGTAGATGATGAAAATAACTTTAGACCTATATTAATCTTACCGTCCTTAAGTAAAGTGTTTGAAAAAGCGATTGTTCACAGATTTAAAGAATTCCATGAAAAGTTCAACCTATTATCTGAAAATCAATATGGATTCCGTAATAATAAGACCACTGAAAAAGCAATAATGATCTTTACAAGTGATGTTTATCAAAATTTGGAAAATAAAAACTTTGTTGCAAGGGTTTTCCTAGACTTGTCCAAAGCATTTGACTCATTAGACCATGATATACTAAGAGAAAAACTAACTTGTGTGGGCATTAGGGGAACACCATTACACTTATTTATGAGCTACTTGAAAAATAGAAAACAAGCCGTATAATGTAATGGGAAAGCATCTTTGTTCCAATCTATTGAGAGGGGAGTAACACAGGGATTAATACTGGGCCCACTGTTATTTTAGTTTATATAAATGATATTTCCAATGCAAGTAATAAATTCAAATATATTCTTTATGCATATGACACCAACCTTCTCTTGCATGATCTGCTCAAAACTGTCCAAGACGTGTGGAATTTTGTATAAAATTCGCCATAACCTAACAAATGAGGTATTCAAAAGTATATACTATTCCCTGTGTTACCCTCATATTATATACTGTTTGTCCAGAACTATTGCATATAATGGAAAATATGACTCAACTTCCTCTTTATTCAAGGAGCTAAACTTGCTTAAATTTGATTACTTGATACAATATTTCTGTCTTATTATTATACATAGTGATGTTAATGATAACAGAAAATTATTTAGATTTATTCAACACTACCGTGGAACCAGAGGTAATAATATAAATTTGATATGTCCACAGCCGAGAACAACCTTGTACAAATTTTCTATTCACTGTTTTGGCCCAAAATGTTGGAATGCATTACCAGAAGATTTAAAAACAATAACTGACATAACTTTATTTAAAAAGAAACTCAAACAGCATTTATTTACTAGGCAAAATCAAGCAGCTGTTGATTAATAATTAATACAGTATTGGTGCATCATTATGTCCAGGTTAAGGTGAAGCTACTGTTTTGTTTTATTACAAGTTAAGTATGAGATTGCTATATTGGAGCTTTTGTTAACTTTTGTTAACTATTGCCGTCATACTTTAAATTATGTGAAATGTATAGTAAACTGCCTGCCAAGGAGCTTTTGCTCAGCAGGCTAGTGCCTCTGAATATAATGTACATATTTATTCCTGTATGTATACTGAATATTTGGCAATAAAATCTATGACTATGAATATGACTATATGCACAGAATACTTTTGTGCACATGTGCACAGAGCAGCACATGACCACATACATACAAATACACACGTGTGTATGCTCACATACACATTGTTTGTACGTATACATCCATACATACATGCAGACGTACTTCCATGTACACACGTATACATACATGCAGTCAAATATACACAAACTTACGCACACATATATATGCATATACATATACACATACACCCACATACCTACATACATGAGAATCTCCTTATATATGCTTGAACATGCACACACACACACACACACACACATCTATTTATGAAGAAAATGTATGACATAGAGATAAGAGACATGTTCACTGTAGTAAGAAGGGTGTGATTAATTAGAAAGAAAGAAAAAATTAAAGAATAGAAAGTTGGGAGAGTGATATCTGCATCTAATTATCTGCAGTGTTAAAGAATTTTACCTGCTCAAGTATGAGGGCTTTACCTATGTCTTTAGCAGTGCGTGATTTTTGGGTTCTTTGAGCTATTCCCTTGTCACTGCCTTTATCATTTTGAGATGACATAGGACAACCCTTAAATGATTCATCTGTCATGTTTTAAAGCTGAATCATTGATGTGGCTATTTTCTCTTTTAAGTCTTTGAGCATCTTTTCATAGGAGTTATTTTTGCACTGTAGTTCTCGGTCGTTATCTGCGAGAGTTTGCTCATTCACTGCTACAATTTGTTCATTCAGTGCTACAATTTGTTCCTGATCTGCTTCATTTGTAGTTGCTAGTGATGATTCACCCTCGGCAGATCCTGTATCTTGACTCTCCAAGGTGATACTATCTTCATTCTGATGGGAACAGTTATGCTCCCATATATTTTCAGTGACTGTGCCACAACGTGAGCAAGTCCGGGACCGAGGAGTTGTTGTAATGGGCCCAGCAGTCTCTGCTGAACATTTTTGATAAGTGTGCCCCTTCTTGCAATAGAGGGAGCGCTGGATGTTGGCTGAAGATTTTTCTTGCACTTTGAGGATAGGGGAATCTTTTATCCCTGGAAGTAGGGCGAGTTCTTCTGGAGGATTGAGTTCAGTTGACTTCCACATCATCTTAAGAGTTGAAGATTCTTTTCCATCGTACTTTAAACGTTGTATGCTTTCGATGTATTTTCCATCTTCATTTTGGAACAAGGAGTGCAGTCGTTCTTTATTCCAAGAAGTAGGAAACCATTTAATGAAGACTGTTCTTAGAGGTGACTTATCCTTTAACACGAATTGGAGCCCCCCATGCACACCCCTTTGCAGTTCTTCAATAAGATGCTTATTTTTCCTCATGACATATAAATAATTAAATCACCACTTACTTTGATTGGGAATGCTCAGCGATTGACGGTGAATGGGAAGGAATTTATTCCTCCATTGAAATTTCTCCTCGAGTGATATATTTTCTGGAAAGCTTAGAAGGCGAATATCCTTCCTTAGGAACACAGTCCAAGGTTTGGTACCTCTGTCTTTGGCCAGTACCTTCGTTGAGGAACGTGGTCCCCTTTCAGGAGGGGGGGTAGCCATAAGAAGAGTATTCAGTGATGTCTTGTAGCTGAGGTCGTATCTCTTCTGTGAAATAGATTATAACCATCAAACTTTATTAACAAAGTTAATACAGTTTTTTATGCTAAACGCGAGTGTGTGTGTGTGTGTGAGAGAGAGCGAGAGAGAGAGAGAGAGAGAGAGAGAGAGAGAGAGAGAGAGAGAGAGAGAGAGAGAGAGAGAGAGAGAGAGAGAGAGAGTTGATAGAAAGTCTCGATCACTTCCTCTCTATATTCATATGTGCCACCACTCTCGCCAGGTATATGTGGTTGGACACATATGTTTATGAAAGTTATATATTGTAATTCATGATCTAATAACACAGCTGCGGTGTCCGAGTGGTTAAGGAGATGGACTTGAAATCCATTGGGCTCTGCCCGCACAGGTTCGAATCCTGTCCGCAGCGGGGCACGTTTTTTTTTTTTTTTTAACTAGTCTGGTTTTGAGTAGAGAGAGTTAATTTACTCAGAGATTAGACAAGGTAGATAAAAGTGTTAAGAGGTTTTTGTGATTTTTATTTGAGATTAAAACTGGGAACTGATAGTGACTCTCTCTCTCTCTCTCTCTCTCTCTCTCTCTCTCTCTCAATGAGCAAATATGTAGCCTTTATGCCGCTTTTCATTCATACAGTTATTTAGTTTTGTGATTACCTAATTGTGATTACCTAATTGTGTTTACGGGAAAGAGCCCAAAGCTCGTATCTTCCCGTCTCCTGATCGGTTCCATTTTAGACTTAGTGATACTTATCATACCTGTCCTTAAAACTATGGACTGAGATAGCATTAACTACCTCCTCGCTTAGCCAATTCCAATTATCAACTACTCTTACACTGAAAAAGTATTTCCTTACATCCTGCAAAGAAGTTTTCTTACCAAGCTTCAAACTATGACCTCTAGTTCTAGAGCCAGCCGTATCAAAATATCGATCCCTATCCACTCTATCATAACCATGAAGGAATTTAAAGACTGTCACCATATCTCCCCTCACTCTTCTAGCTTCGAGTGATGGTAAGTCTAATTCCCTCAGCCTCTCATCATAACTGAGATTGCGTATTTCTGGCACCAGTTTCGTGGCATGTCTTTGAACTTTTTCAAGCTTAGCTATGTGCTTTTTCAAGTGCGGATTCCAAAAGGGGGCTGCATATTCGAGTTTTGGCCTCACATAGGTTACATATATATTTCTGAACATTTCCTTGTCCATGTGCCTGAAGGCTACCCTTACATTTGATAAGAATGCATATGCTGCCCTTACTATGCCATTTATATGTATTTCTGGAGACAAATCTGCCAGTATGTTTATTCCTAGATCTCTCTCATTTTCTGTCTCTTGAAGTTGTACTCCAGCCACCGAGTAGTCAAGCTTGGGCCTTCTTGCACTTGTACCCATTCTCATTACCTTACATTTTGAAGTATTGAATTTCATTAGCCACTTTTCTGACCACTCATGCAGATTATTTAGATCCTCCTGAAGTTCTCTACCATTGTTCTCGTTTTTTTACTTTCTTCACAATCTTTGCATCATCTGCAAACATATTCATGAATGAATTTACAGACTCTGGTAGGTCATTTACATATACAAGGAACAAAAGTGGCCCTAAAACTGAACCCTGTGGAACTCCACTACTAACTCTTCTCCATTCAGACACTGAGTGTCTTACTCTAACCCTCTGTTCCCTTCCTTCTAAGTAAGTTTTTATCCATTCCAAAACATTTCCACCCATTCTAGCCATTGATTGCGGCTTCCTAATAAGTCTCCCATGTGGAACAGTGTCAAACGCTTTCTGGAAGTCTAGGAATATGCAATCTGCCCAGCCCTCTCTTTCCTGTACGATTTGGCTTACCTCATCATAAAATTCTAATAAGTTTGTTACTGTTGATCTACCTTCTCTGAAGCCATGTTGCCACACTGACAAAAAGTTGAAGGACTCCAAGTGAAGAGAGATATGTTTCCTTAGTAGTTTCTCCATAACTTTGCAAACTATGCTGGTCAAGGAAACTGGTCTATAGTTCAGAGCCGTATCGCTCCTTCCCTTTTTGAAGATAGGTATCACATTTGCTTGTTTCCAGCATCTTGGAATCTCCCCCGACTCCAGTGACTCCTTAAATATGATACTTAGTGCCACTGATATTGAGTTTGTGCATTTTTTAAGCACATGATGGGATATGTCATCAGGACCTGTAGCTTTATGAACATATAAATCCATCAGCGCTTTGCATACCTCTGTGGCTGTAAGGTTGATGCTCTCTAATACCGGCCCGTGAGCTTCTATCACTGCAATCTGAGGGGGTGGGGTATTTTCTACTGTAAATACTGACTGAAACTCCTTGTTCAATTCTTTGCAGATCTCTTCATCCGTCTCAGTGATGCTTCCATCCGCTCTCTTTAGCCTTAAAACCTGTTCTTTTACCTTCAGTTTTCCTCTGATAAAGCTGTGGAAAAGCTTGGGATTTTCTTTAGCCTTCCTGGTGATGTCCCTTTCATAGTCTCTCTCTGCCTCTCTCCTTTTACTTAGGTAGTCATTTCTTGCTCTTTTGTAGGTTTGCCAGGCATTTATGTTTTTTCTCCTCCTATACCTTTTCCAGCATTTGTCTCTCCACTCCTTAGCTCTTTTACACCCATTATTGAACCATTTTTCTCTGGCATGAATTACACCTACTTTGGTGACAGGTATGCAGCAATCTACTATCTTCCCATATTTCTCACAAAAGATGTCATACATTTCTTGTACAGATTTGTTGTAAAATAAGGTTCTCCAGTCAAGAACTGCAAAAAGCTCATTCATTTTGATGTAATCTCCTTTCCGATAGTTCCTCCTCCTCTACTCTCAGGAAGAATATCCTCAATGATATACTCCATCAACAACACACAGTGGTCACTCTTTCCAATTGGTGGTTCATACTCAATTTTTTCAATATCCAGCACATTATCTGTGAACACTAGATCAAGTAGTGATGGCTCATCCCCACCCCTGGCCCTTGTTGGTTCCATTACATGTTGGTGTAGGAAATTCCCTTGTACGCAATCTAGGAATCTTGCCCCGAATGAGTCCTCACCACTGTGTGGGTCAAGATTTATCCAATCTATCTCTTTATGATTAAAGTCTCCCATAATCAAAATCCTACATTTTTTTTCCCGTGCCATGTTAACAACTGAGTTTATGACTTCAATAGTACCTATATGACTTTCCTCATAAACTTCAAGCCTATTTTGGTTCCTTGGTGGGTTGTATACAACAGTTATTATAATGTGTTTGTTTGTGTGTGTGTTTGTATGTGTGTAAAAAAACAGAAATGGATGCTAAACTCCATTACATTAGATCTCAAAGTTATTTCATATAAGTTACTTAGCTCCGGTGTGATTGAATAGTACAACAGTCTTTTTGATTATGTCAACAGAAAAAAGTTAATTCTTATTTTTTCAAAATGATAAATTATCTGGAAAACATTTACATCTCCTCCTGTTTGTTCTTAATTGATCAACACGAGGCTTTTCTTAGCCTCCGTAAATATGCACTTATAACTTCCCACATGGGTGGGTATATCATTTAGTTTACTGTTCGAACTTTACCCACACTTATTCCACCCACTGTGGGTGGTTTCTTTAATTAGATCTAGAGTTTTAGAAACCCTCCACTTACAGTTTCCACTATGTATTGCTATTGCAGCTAATTTACATATTAAAGTTTACCCACACTTATACTTCCCCCTCTCACACCTCCCTCTGTGGGGTGGAATCTTGTCATAGAACACCAACACCGTAAACGTCATTAATGAAAAGAGTTGTGTGGCCTGAGACTCTCTCTCTCTCTCTCTCTCTCTCTCTCTCTCTCTCTCTCTCTCTCTCTCCCCTTGATATGTATGACTATGAAGCCCCAGTGGCGTTTCTATTGCTCATCTAATTAATGCATGCATATGTACCTACTTATTACTCTAACCTGAAAATTGTTATTCTATATCTGCTTCAAATTGTCTGCAGTAGTACTGTGGAAAAGTGGAAATTTAACAAATGATTGTCCTCAACAAGGGCTATTGGAAATATTGTTACAAATATTGCTCTTAATTAATAATCGCAGAGTGCTCATCTGCTATTAATACATGTAAGCCATAATATAAATTAATAATCGCAGAGTACTCTTCTGCCATCAATCAATTATTACACTATGTGATAATTAAAATTAATTACAAGTTCTAATAATACTTTATTTATACATAACCAAATAGACTGTAATGTTCAACAACTGCAATATCACTGGGAGTGCCCATGTGCACATGTCCCCATGTACAGTTACCTGTATAAATAAAAAAAAAACAAAAAAAAAACAAGCGGTCATTGTTTAAAAAAAAAATCGTTTTCGCCTTTCTCGATATTCTGAGAGAATTATTGAGTTTCTGAGAGAATTATTGAGTTTTTTATTGCTTCTCCTTTCTTCTCTTCTTCCTTATTCCTTTTGGATGTTCTAAGAAGAGTTATCATATTTTTTCATTGTTTCTTCTGTGTTGCGCTATATATCACCATCAGCAGTATCATAAAACCAGAAATAAATGAATAAAATAAATAACAAAACATTTGACCATCGCCAACCATAGAAGCAAGTATATAAAATGTTTCTTGTGTGACGTTTTATAAAACAAATAACAAAACATTTGACCATTGCCATCCATAGAATCATGAATATTAAACATTTCTTGTGATTTTAAAATCTATCTCAAAACAACAACAAACACATTATAACTGCATACTTTCCAACACTTAAGAGACTCCTCTACTTCAACTTTAGTTAAGTGGAG
>JAXCGZ010015323.1:0-2500 GCA_037179515.1 Halocaridina rubra | reverse complement strand
AAAAATCTCTCTCATGTACATAATTTGAAGGGTAGAGAAGGGGAAGGGCTTTCAGTCTTTCTCTTTCTTTTCCTTCCAAATTTATCTTCCATTATATGGCACTGTGTTTATGTGTATGTATGTAGGTTCAGGTTTATATGTGTACGTATATGCGATTAAGTACATGCACTTTCCTCCGCTGTGTTACCCTCAGATGACAATGATGTGTATGAGTATGCATGAATGTGTCTTTATCTGTGGTAAGGATGAGTAACTCCTTTTGCTGAAATGAATACCACAAACTCTCTCTCTCTCTCTCTCTCTCTCTCTCTCTCTCTCTCTCTCTCTCTCTCTCTCTCTCTCTCTCTCTCTCTCTCTCTCTCTCTTTCTCTCTCTCTCTCTCTCATTTTTTTTTTATTTATTCAGATAACTGTACATGGGGACATGTGCACATGGGCACTCCCAGTCATATTGCAGTTGATAACATTACAATCTATGTGGTTATGTATAAATAACATACTAATAGAATTTGCAATTAATTTAAAATATCATAGCAAGTAATTAATAATAAAATATAGTGTAATAATTGAAGAGTACTTGAAGAGTAATCATTGTGACAATATTTTCAATAGCCCTTGTTGAGTGCTATCATTAAAATTCGTTTCACTTTTCAACAGTACTACTGCAGACAATTTGAAGCAGATATAGAATAACAATTTTCAGGTTAGAATAATAAGTAGGTCTTTCTCCTTAATATGTATGGCTATGAAGCCCCGGTGGTATTTCTATTGCTCATCTAATTAATGCATGCATATATATGTATATATATATATATATATATATATATATATATATATATATATATATATATATATATATATATATATATATATATATATATATATATATATATATATATATATATATATATATATATATATATATATATATATATATATATATATATATATATATTTATATATATATTTATATATATATATATATATATATATATATATATATATATATATATATATATATATATATATATATATATATATATATATATGTACCTACTTATTATTCTAACCTGAAAATTGTTATTCTATATCTGCTTCAAATTGTCTGCAGTAGTACCGTTGGAAAGTGAAATGTAACTTAAATGATAGCACTCAACAAGGGCTATTGAAAATATTGTCACAATGATTACTCTTCAAGTACTCTTCAATTATTACACTATATTTTATTATTAATTACTTGCTATGATATTTAAAATTAATTGCAAATTCTATTAGTATGTTATTTATACATAACCAAATAGATTGTAATGTTTATCAACTGCAATATGACTGGGAGTGCCCATGTGCACATGTCCCCATTTACAGTTATCTGAATAAATAAATAAAAAAAAGAGAGAGAGAGAGAAATTTCTTTCTAAGAACATCTATATAAATACCATAAGGAGCCCCATTTACCTTTCTATGGGTATTGTTTGTGACCAGCTTTTGAATGTCAAAAGAGAGAGAGAGAGAGAGAGAGAGAGAGAGAGAGAGAGAGAGAGAGAGAGAGAGAGAGAGAGAGAGAGAGAGAGAGAGAGAGAGAGAGAGAGAGAGAGAGAGAGAGAGAGAGAGAGAGAGAGAGAGAGAGAGAGAGGTTTGAGGTTTAGGACCACAATTGCTGGAAAGGAAAATATAAAGAAAAAGAAATGAATGAGGTTGGCTCTTATAATAGCGTAGAGGCCCTGTCAGAGAAGAAAAAGAGGGAGGAAGAGGAGGAGGAGGAGGAGGAGGAGGAGGAGGAGGGGGAGGAGGAGGGATTAAAACAAGAAGAAATATATAAAGAGAAATATCCCCAGTCATAAAGAAGAAGAAGAAAAAATCCGGGTCTGAAAGAGCCTTTTGAATTTTTGGTCTCAAGATCGTGTTTCTGCTTCTAATTGAAGAGGTCCTAATTGCTACTCTCGTTTATGGTATATATAGCTTCTCTACTTCAGAATCTCTTGAGTATTAGATGGAGAGGGTCATGGCGTTATTCTGTATGGAAGCCAGTGTCACTAAGTAGGTTAAAGGTGCGAGGTTAATTATGGAATATAATCTGGGGTTGGGATTAGATGTGATACTTGCCTAGTAACAAAACAAACAAAACAAACAAAAACATTTATTTCCATTTTGTACAATGGGTATTCAACATTAATAGTAACTTATAAGTAGACATGTAATTAAACTAACAAATAAGAGGTTTTTTTTTTTTTTATTTATTCAGATAACTGTACATGGGGACATGTGCACATGGGCACTCCCAGTCATATTGCAGTTGATAACATTACAATCTATGTGGTTATGTAAAAATAACATACTAATAGAATTTGCAATTAATTTAAAATATCATAGCAAGTAATTAATAATAAAATATAGTGTAATAATTGAAGAGTACTTGAAGAGTAATCATTGTGACAATATTTTCAATAGCCCTTGTTGAGTGCTATCATTTAAATTCCGTACTACTGCAGACAATTTGAAGC